>SKCR01029424.1:0-91548 GCA_019454045.1 Zanthoxylum bungeanum | reverse complement strand
TGGGACATGGATTAGAATTTCCAACATCTAACACCTGAATTATGTACATGTCGCTCAAAATTTTACTGAGATATAGCTTTCGTTAGCGGATCTGCAAGGTCATCATCTGATGCGATCTTTTCAATCTTGACATCGCCACGATGTATGATCTCACGAATCAGATGAAACCGTCAAAGTACATACTTGGATTATTGATGAGACCATGGTTCCTTAGCCTATGCTGTAGCCCAGCTCAGCTGCTAATAGAACTACTCCTAATCCAATTAGGAATTTATAGATCTAAAATACTTCTTTTGCTGCCTCATTCGCAGTAATATATTCCGCTTTTGCTGCCTCGTATGGCAAGTAATTAAACGAATATTGCAAATTCAATTCTTGCCTCCCACTATTTTTTGGCGAGCCTCTAACCCTCTGTCGAGTACTCGGGAAACCTGTTTCCTAGGATCCCGGGGTCGTTAAATATCACACAATCTTGACTTTGGCCAACAAATGTATGATAATTAACTAGGTAGATCTCTAAGATCAATTGGATCCAATCCAATTCCTAGATCCGGAGGGGGACATCCAAGTCCGAAACATATATCTTATATATGCCAATATATCCAATATATTACCTAACCCTTTTCCTCTGAATCAACTAAGCTTGGCTTGGCACAACAAACTTAGTGATCCCAGTCAAGCGTGACCCATTGACCATGGAAAGCTTCGTAATCAATGTCGATGGACAAGAAATTGGTCTTGAATTGGCCAACAAACCACAACTGGACAAGACACCGATATGGAACAAAGCTCTCGTGATTCAAACACATCCTCGACGGACAAAGGCCTTGACTTTGGCCAACAAACCAATGCCAGTCTTGGATCTTGAGTAAGAATCACTCAATGGAAGGAAAAATGCTTAATATTTTGCGAGGGTTTTTCGCGTGCAAATTGACAACCAATTTATATATTGTTAAGGTATCATCATCATACACCCTCAAACATGCATTCTAAATACATAATAAAGCGCATATAAATAAAGTAATAATGATATGCGGATGGATACTTTTTACATTGATCCTAGATCAAATCTCTCCCTTTCTCTCTCCCGCTAGCAGATGTATTACTTCTACCCGTTATACTACACTTCTAAAGAAACCTCATTTACATTGAGGGGAATAGGTGATAAGAGAATACAAAGAATAATGAGGTAATAAGGCTGGACACACAGGTCCAATTAATAAATTCCAAATTTATTACAACAATTTCTAAAATTGCTCCACCCATCTAATATCCATCCGATATACATTATTAATGCATCGCAACCATGTATTCACACAAGTATGTTATCAATCAATCTAATCCAATTAATTAATCTGATAATTAGTGACCATTCAATGTTCAAACAACGATTTGATTTTGTGTGAGTCAAACTCGTTTTGCGAATAAGTACTCAAAGTACGAATTCTTGAATTAAATTAAACTACATAATTAAATCCAATTCAATTTGTATTTAATACTATTTGCTATTTAATTCCAAATTAAATATTACACTTTATTAACGAACCTTTACGATTTAAATTCCAAATTTAATCGTTACGGGTCTCAAAGCCCGATTAACGTCCAACGTTAATTTAATTAAAGTCCAATGGGCTTTCAATTAATTTCTTTAAGGAGTGGACTTTTGGTCAACTCGGGTCAAACCCAATAACCAAAGTCCAATCAAGGAGTAACCCCATAAGCTAGAAATCAATTTAGGCCCATTAGGCCCAATAAACTTTAAAGGTCCATTAGTCGCATTTGGGTTTTATGGAAGCGTTTTGGGCCTAATTGGATCCAACCAATTTAGCCTAAACCTTTCTTGGTACAACCAAGCCCAATTAGCCCATTTACAACATTTAAGCCCAATTTCCAAAATTAGCCCATTTAATTAAATTACAAAAACCCAATTTCACAATTTAATTACATAAAGTGTATAACACAATTAATTACCCAAATCAATATTTCCAAAACACAAATTTTTCTAATTAATCATGCTCTTTTACAACAAAACATGTCCAACACATTTCATCAAAAATCAAACCCATATACATGCTAGGCTCTCGGCAATTGTAGGGGATTTTGTATCCGATTCGGTTTCAATCCGATTAATTCCCAATCGACATTAAATCAACATCCTCAATCGTTTCAAGTCATCCAATGATCAACGAAACAAAAATATTATCAAGAATAGGGCTCTTGAACTCTCGGCCAGCCATGAATATTGGGGAATTTGTTCCAAACACAATTTCTTGAAATTGATCAAATCAAACTTCAATTAAAACCCATTTAAGCATATTCAAACATCCAATTTAATCAAATCATGCTCAAAAACATTTTACCCAAATTTTAAGCCCTAATCAAATTTCATGCTTTTCAATCGCTCTGATACTATTGTTGGAGTTTCTACGGCCCCGAGGATCGATTAACAAGCATAAAATAAACATGCGAATATATCACGGAGTTGCGAATACTCACATCGATCGGTTGAGCGACGCAGCAAGGAACAAAAATTCTTTTCTGCTCACTGTCAAGCTCGGCAGTCCACTGAAATGGTGTCCTCCATTTTCGGCTTTTTGGTTCTCCTCCAATCTCCAAGCTTTGTCATGGTGATTCCAAGCTCATGGGTGGACTTCCCTATCACCTTCGTATATCTCTCGGAGTGCTAGCTCTTGGCGATTTTGCCACAAAATCACCACACTTTTGCTTCCCTTGCTCACGGTTTTGCCCAGAAAACCAGTGAAAAAAATGGCCTAAATGCCGAGAGAGAAAGAGATGAAGAAATTTGGCTCCAATTCGTGAGCCAATGAGAGAGAGAGATGAAAATGTGTAATTGATAATTGTTTTCTAAAAACAATTAAACATATACAACTTTTGATTTTCAAAAAATCAAGCCATAAATGCTTGCCAACTACTCACATCAACTTCCATCAATCAATGAATAGTGACTGGCGTCAATTACTCAAAGTGAAAGACATCTATCACTTGATTGACGAAGAATTGTGACGCTAGATGCGACTAGCGATTGATGCTTGATTTGATTTGCGTGCCGCACTCGAATTCAAAATGTGAATGCGCTCGCAAACAATCCCGGGCTCGGGTTCGTTAATCCAAATTAACGAATTTTCGTTGCGTCGTAATTAAATCTAATTTAATTAAATAATCATGCCTAGCATAATTACTATTCACGTCGCTAACGAATTAATTCTAAATCAACTCGTTTGCCCGAATTAAAATCTAATTTTAATTCCGCGTCGAAATCCAATTTCGTTTAATATATCGAATATATTAATTATCGATTAATTCCAAATTAATCGTTATCTCTCTTTAAATGATATTTTATCCCAGATAAAATATCTCCGTAATTAATCCCATATTAATTTTCTCTCTCATCATTAATTAATCCCAGATTAATAAAGTGCGAGTCATACGTCATCGATGAATCTTCGGGATGTGACCCATGAGATCCCCAGATATGTTGGCAGTAAATTCGGTCGTCGGACTATCCGAACACGTAAGTACCTAGTACTATGTTTATACTGATTTACAAGACAAGGTTGGCTTCTAGCAAAGCGCCATGCCTACCCAATTCTCCAGAAATATCCTTACAGGAATATAAGGATCTATATCAGGCGTATTATACGTAGTGTTGCATATTTCGATCCAGTATCAGATGATCACGTGCTAGGCCCGTGACTGGCGTAAACACACACGTATAACGCAAGCGCACGTATCGTTCAAGTAGTATAAAAATATCGATCCCACGAGGACTTAATTCCTATTTTTGTTATTAATGATTGAATCTATTTATTTATAAATATCTTATTGAGGGTGAAGAGAATGATTGTTTGATTGGTTGAAAGTGGTTTTACAAAATAAATAAATAAATAAAAGACAAAGAAAATACTAAGGAAATTAACAAAAGACACAAAGATCTAGGGTTGTGAATCATTCTAATATCTTTAAAAGATGAAGTGATTATTTTATGTTTGTGTAATAAATCAGTTTACTAACCTGGAACACTAATTATGCAAAAGCCTTTGTCGATGGTCAGACGCACAAATACCCAGTTTAACCCAATTGAACCATATGTCTATGTCAACCAAATTATCTGGATTTATTAAGTTAAGTTCCAATTATGGGTACCCCGCCCTACAGGTATATTCCTATCCTGTAAGGAAATCTATTAAAGGGTTATCTATCCTCAGGAAGATCGTGGGCTATAAGTCTAAGGCTGAAACCTAAAATCCATATGTCTAGTTCATTTTAGATTTACCACATCAATCTTATTGGTGATCAGACAACAAGAAGCATTAAGTTTAAGACTTAATAAGTAAACCTTTAAATTACCCAAACTAAAAAAATAACTCCTTATAAACCGGTTGATATTAGAATTCATCACAACCCCAGATAACTAACACATAACTAGGGCTAGTAACAACTTAAAAGTAAAAGACATAAAAAATACGGTAAAGTAAATACTGAAAAGTAAATTACAATAAAATAAAATAAAATGCTAAGGTAAAAGGAATTACTTTTACTACTACTAATTTAGATATATCCCATAAAATAATATATAAACTTGTGATTCTTTTTCCAACCAGCCATATAGGCGGTAACCTGATTAAGTCAAATTAAGTCCAACAGCCATAAAGGTGGAACCAAAATTAAATTACCAACCGACCAATCTGGCGGTATCCTTTATTAGTCAGGTTTAAACCAGATTAAAATGAATTACCAACCGACCAATCTGGCGGTATCCTTTTAAGTCATTATTTTAAATAGTGAATATTTTTTTAAGGGAGATTAATCTAAATAGTAACAGTAAAAGAATTACCTTCACCCTAGCTGGGGGAGTTACCTCCTCATGTAAATAATAAAAACTGTAAAAAGTAAAAAGTAAAAATTAAATTACTATATTAACAAAACGTAATTAAAATTAATTACAAAAAATTAAAACTAAAAAAAACTAAAAACTAAAAGAATCTAGAGAGAGAAACTCTCTCTTTAGAAAGAATAGAAGAGAGAGAGTGGTGCACTGAATTCTGAAATCTCGAGCTCAATTTATAGGCCTCGGTAGGCTTCCAGCGTCGCGACGCCAGGGCCCTCAGCGTCGCTACGCCAGATTTTGTCGACGTGGCAAGCTCTGGTTCATCTGTTTGAAGATTCTGGATAAGCTGATAAGGTGACACGTGGCGAGGTGGTGGGGCTTCAATTATTGTGACACGTGGCGACTTCTGATTGGTCGCTGAGATTCTTATCCGCCACGTGTCAGATAAGGATTAGATACTCAATTATTGATGCTGACGTGGCGCTGATGTGGCAGTGAGGTGGCGATGACGTGGTGACACGTGGGAAAGAGACTGTCGGCACCGCAGGATTGCGACACGTGGCACTTCCTGATTGGCTGATGATGATGTGGCACGACACGTGGCAATGTTGACTTGTTGACTTGCTGACGTGGCTGATGACATGGAGACACGTAAGATGCCACGTGGCACACGTGGCGATGATGACTGTCGGCATCGTAGGATGCTGACACGTGGCATGGTGCATTTTTGCAGATCGACTATGATGGTGACACGTGTCACGGTGCATTTAGCAAAGTCAAACTTTTCTCAGATTCTGATTTGTGGACCGGCGCACGTTAGCACTGTTCGGCGCATTTAAGGCGTCGCAACGCGGAAGGTCTTGGCGTCGCGACGCGGGAATTTACAAAAATGCCCTTTTCGTCCAATTTTCACTGTTTTGGCCCAAATCACCTCCAGAATGTCCTGAAACTTATTTATCTACAAAATAACACAAAACACATCAAAATATTCACAAAACTCAAGAAACTATACAAAATATTAGGTTAAATGAGTGGGAAATAGTGATATAAATACCACTCATCACACCCCCAAACCTAACATTTTGCTAGTCCTCGAGCAAAACATAGAGTAAAATAACATAAATAAATTAACTAAGCCACTTTCGTAGGGATCACGATTGCATTTAGCATATGCAACAAGCCTTTAAACCCCTAGGTGTCCCTAGTGGACGAGTTGTAGTCTCGTGAGGGTTTACAGTAATGATACCCACAAACATTTTACAAAAGTAAAAAAAGTAATAAAACTAATGCACACAAAAGCAAAAAGACAAGAGAAAAGAGAATAAAGATGTTAGTGACTAATCAGGTGAAACTTATACTCCAAGTTACTAGTTGTTTTGTTTCTTTCTAAATTACAGAATAAGTAAATTCTCCGATTATTTTTAATATTCTTCATATACACATCTAACAAGATATTAATCAACTTATTTTTGCCCACAACAGTCATAAGTGCAGTTGATAAGAGAGTAATATTTTTGTCCTAAAGTTCTATCAGATTTCACACCTTTTGGTAGCAATGGAATAATTTTTCTGATTTTTCTGATTTTTTCTTTGATTTTTTTTTCTATTTTTTATTTATATACAATATCTTCCATCTATGTAACGGGTGTTGGGTCGGTGGCTCCCAAACCAGTTGGCTTTAGGGCACCAGGTGTTAAGACACCCCTACGGACTTAATTACTCAGATTTCAGATATATATATTTTTGCAGCATCTTTGATCCATGTAGCGAGCTTGGGCCAGTGACTCCCAAACCAGTTGGTTTTAGGGCACTAGGTGTTAAAACACCTTACAGACTTAATAACTCGGATCTCATATTTTTTTTTACTCCACTGCTTTTTGAGATGCTTCCTCAATTAAACTATAGCACTGAATATTACAAACTTTTCAATTTTAACTCATGTCCGTATGTTACTATATATGTTGGTAATACCTGTCAACTGAGCATATGAAGATCCATTTTAGTCCGTTTTATGGAGAATTTACAAATTAAATAATTCAAAATGAAATAAACAAAAATTAACTTTTTTCAAAATGGTTTTAGATACGTCTCAGGAGTGGAAACTCCTTACTCAGCTATCTCTTACCAATTTCACCTTTTTAGTCAAAATAAAAACACAAAATATTTTTGTAATTTTTGAAAATTTTTCAATTTTTTGTATTTTTCGAAAAAATTTGGACTAAAAATAAAAACAACATAAAAACTAAAACAATGTACTAATCAACTAATTCCCTCCCCCAAACCTAAATGAGACATTGTCCCCAATGTCTTAAACAGTAAAAGGAGAGTTAAGAAGGTCGTACCTGGTTAGCTGAAAATCTACAGGAAATTAAAGGTTAAGATCCAGATTAATCCGACGCCTCTTACCCCGATCGTCCTCGGACCAATTTATCTTTGAAAGGATAGGGTCAACTTGTGGTTCATAGGCTATGAGTTGATCTATTAGATCCGGAGCAGTTCTGGCAGTAAAGAGGAGTTCTTTCACAAGTTTTGACACGAACCCATTTCTCCGAGCATCATCAAGAAACACACAAAGAAAATCATAAAATCCATCAACATTAAACAGTCCAAGCGGTTTCTGGTAAAACATCATGGTAAAGCATGCTCCAAGATCTTCATTTTGAGGATTGAAAGTTTGATCCTCCGTTGTTGGTGCAGTTGGTACAAATAGATCAGCTTCATCCTCGTCAGAATCTGAATAATAAAAGTCAAATTGAGACTTTGCCGATTCGGGCTCCTGAACTGATACCTCTGGTTGTTGATAAAGCTCAGCCTCCTCCTCTGTTGAAGTGTCATTGTGGAATGATTGGTACTCGAAGGCTTCATCAATGTCATCTGAAATTGGTTCTTGAGGTATGTAGTTCTGGTTTTCTGTGAATTGTCTCATTTGATCTGTTATCCTCTGAAGGATTTCTGATTGTCTCTGAATTTGTGCATCTAATTGAGCTTCCCGTTCTTCGAGCCAATCTTTGAGCAGATGAATCAACTGATTTCCTCTGATGGTTCTGATTGTTGATGGAAATCATAGGTAGATGGTGGATAAGATGAAAAATGTGGTTCTGTGAAATGTGATGGCTCGTCATACTATGAAGGATCTTGATAGCTCTGCCACCCTGAATGGTATATACATTGATCGCTCGGGTGGTTACCATCACATATCATACATCTCCCCATCTCGTTCTGTTGAGCAAATGTAGTATTGCTTGGTTCTGGCATCCAGTGAAAATTGTTGGGCTGGACAACAGGCCTCAGAAAACCGGACTGTTGCTCCCAGATTTGGGGTGTATCTTCTAGTAAAGCTTGTGATCTTTCAATCTCCCAGTAGTGTTCCATTTTTTTCAATCACCTGAAAACAAAAGAAAGGGATAAAAATTACAGATAAAAATAAGAAAATTAGATATAAGTAAATTAGATAGCTTCAAAATTAATAACTCAAGAAAAATAAGTCCCCGGCAACGGCGCCAAAAACTTGACCGGCGTAAACACACACGTATAACGCAAGCGCACGTATCGTTCAAGTAGTATAAAAATATTGATCCCACGAGGACTTAATTCCTACTGTTGTTATTAATTATTGAATCTATTTATTTACAAATATCTAATTGAGGGTGAAGAGAATGATTGTTTGATTGGTTGAAAGTGGTTTTACAAAATAAATAAATAAATAAAAGA
Organism: Zanthoxylum bungeanum; assembly: GCA_019454045.1. Taxonomy (NCBI): domain Eukaryota; kingdom Viridiplantae; phylum Streptophyta; class Magnoliopsida; order Sapindales; family Rutaceae; genus Zanthoxylum; species Zanthoxylum bungeanum. The sequence continues at coordinate 82,988 of SKCR01029424.1, read as the reverse complement.
CAAAAGAAAAATACTAAGGAAAATAACAAAAGACACAAAGATCTAGGGTTGTGAATCATTCTAATATCTTTAAAAAGATGAAGTGATTATTTTATGTTTGTGTAATAAATCAGTTTACTAACCTGGAACACTAAATTATGCAAAAGCCTATGTCGATGGTCAGACGCAAATACCAAGTTTAACACAATTGAACCATATGTCTATGTCAACCAAATTATCTGGATTCATTAAGTTTAAGTTCCAATTATGGCTACCCCCGTCCGACAGGTATATTCCTATCCTATAAGGAAATCTATTAAAGGGTTATCTATCCTCAAGGAAGATTGTGGGCTATTAAGTCTAAGGCTGAAACCTAAAATCCCTATGTCTAGTTCATTTTAGATTTACCACATCAATCTTATTGGTGATCAGACAACAAGAAGCATTAAGCTTAAGACTTAATAAGTAAACCTTTAAATTACCCAAACTATAAAATAACTCCTTATAAACCGGTGATATTAGAATTCATCACAACCCCAGATAACTAACACATAACTAGGGCTAGTAACAACTTAAAAGTAAAAGACATAAAAAATACGGTAAAGTAAATACTGAAAAGTAAATTACAATAAAATAAAATAAAATGCTAAGGTAAAAGGAATTACTTTTACTACTACTAATTTAGATATCTCCCATAAAATAATATATAAACTTGTGATTCTTTTTCCAACCAGCCATATATGCGGTAACCTGATTAAGTCAAATTAAGTCCAACCAGCCATAAAGGCGGAACCAAAATTAAATTACCAACCGACCAATCTGGCGGTATCCTTTATTAGTCAGGTTCAAACCATATTAAAATGAATTACCAACCGACCAATCTGGCGGTATCCTTTTTAAGTCAATATTTTAAATAGTGAATATATTATTTTTAAGGGAGATTAATCTAAATAGTAACAGTAAAAGAATTACCTTTCACCCTAGCTGGGGGAGTTACCTCCTCATGGTAAATAATAAAAACTGTAAAAAGTAAAAATTAAAAATTAAATTACTATATTAACAAAACGTAATTAAAATTAATTACAAAACTAAAAATTAAAAACTAAAAAAAAAATAAAAAATAAAAGAATCTAGAGAGATTCTGATTTGTGGACCCGGCGCACGTTAGCACTGTTCGGCGCATTTTAGGCGTCGCGACGCGGGAATTTACAAAAATGCCATTTTCGTCCAATTTTCACTGTTTTGGCCCAAATCACCTCCAGATTGTCCTGAAACTTATTTATCTACAAAATAACACAAAACACATCAAAATATTCACAAAACTCAAGAAACTATACAAAATATTAGGTTAAATGAGTGGGAAATAGTGATATAAATACCACTCATCAGCCTGGGGCTGGAATTGTGTCTGCTCCGTACGAAGCACATGTCGGATGTCTGGTAACTAGTCTCTATAATCGGATATACATGACCTAGTCATAATATCTCGATGACTGCAGTACTTAAGAGTACTAGTACCGTATCCTACGTGACCATTATCTCCATATGACTGGAGTGACACTTCCGTCTTGACATCACACCCAACACACTACGATTCTCGATATACCCAGAAGAGGCGTAAACAGAAACCGGTTAAAGCCCTGGACGACCAAAACCAAAGTATATTGATTGTCGCAAGTATTAGCGGTGCAAGTCTCAGGTTAAGAACAAATACACCTACCCTGATTTCGGACTTCCATAGACACATAGTCATACTACCAATGGAATTACGATGGGGTCTATCCAGAGCGAAGCTGTTTCCCGTACCATCGGTAAAACACAACCTCCTATTACACTTACATGAGTATCCTATACCCAAATATATAAGAACTATGCCGTTATGCCCTCACAACGCGCACAAGTGTAATATTAGTCTTTTACGTATTTATCGATGTCCAATCTCGATAATACTCTGACTAGGGATATTTAATGATTTATCCTTCGTGGACTGATACTATCTCATATCATTCTCAATCCAGGAACAAATCATTAGGACCTCCAATCATTTATATATCTTGGTGATCTTATCACAAATGATAAGGGTGCAATCTTCTTTGTCACATAGTTAATTTATACAACAACATCGTGATCTGTACAAATAGTGACGCTATGGGTCATAATTGTCCAACACTAGACATGCCCAAGGTCTCTAAGTCATGATATTGTGTGTGAATGATCAAGAAAGTTTGCAGAAAAAACTTACATTGAACGGATGTTGGTTTTCAAAAAATTCTTTGTAAGTTGAAGAAGCTCCAAGCTTTGTTGAAAGTTTCCAACCCAAGGGTGAGTTTCCCTATCACCTCACAAGACTTCTTTAAGTGCTAGCTTGTTTGATTTTTGAAGCAAAATCAATGGAACATAAGAAGCATGTCACGGCAATGAGAAGGAAAATGAGAGAGAGAAGTTTTTGAAATTTTTGTTTCCAAAACTAATTACCAAGTTTACTTTTCCAAAAGGTGTATATCTTTTCCAAAAAGAAAAAAGCAAAGTGTATTGGATAAGTTACATTAAAAGCTCCCAACCACTTCCATCAACTAGATTGACAATTGATGTAAGTTAGTGGGTCCCACCACTTAAATTTAAAATTCAAGTTGGCTTGCTCAACACACTTCGGGCTCGGGTTTGTTTAATCCGATTAAACGAATTTTCCATCGCGATGTAATTAAATCCAATTTAATTAAATAATAATGCCTAACAAAATTATTACGAAAGTCGCTTGTGAATTAATTCCAAATTAATTCGTTCGCCCGAATTAAAATCCAATTTTAATTTCGCATTGAAATCTGATTTCAATTAATATGTCCAATATATTATTTAATCGATTAATTCCAAATTAATCGCTTTTTCTCTTCTATTTGAATTTTATCCCAGATAAATTCTTGCCGCAATTAATCCCAGATTAATTTTCTATCTCTCATAACTAATCCCAGATTAATTTTGTTCGAGTCAAATGTCATCGGTGAATCTTTGGCAAGCGACCCAAGAGATCCTTGGATATGTTGGTAGTAAATACGGTTATCGGACTATCCAAAGACGTGCATACCTCGTACCACGTTATTACCGATTTACAAGACATGGTTGGCTTCTAGCAAAGCACCGTCCCTACCCAATTCTCCAGAAATATTCAACGAAGAATATATAATCTATATCAGGCATAATATACTATGTATTACGTATTACGATCCAGTTTCGGATGTCATGTGCTAGGCTTAGAGCTGGAATCGTGTCTGCCCCGTACAAAGCATATATCGGATCACTAGCAACTAGTCTCTGTAATCTGATAATCATGACCTAGTAATATTATCCCGATAGCTGTAGTATATAAGAGTACTAGTTCTGTATCCCTGCGTGATCATCTTCTCCATATGACTGAAGTGATACTTCCATCTTGACATCACACCCAATACACTATGATTCTCAGTAAACCCAGAAGAGACGTACATAGAACCTGTTAAAGCATCAGACGACCAAAACCAAAGCGTATTGATTGTCGCAAGTATTAGCGATGCAAGTCTCAGGTTAAGACCACATATACCTACCCTGATTCAGATTCCCAGAGACACATAGTCATACTACCAATGGGATTCCGAGGGGTCTATCTAGAGCGAAGCTATTCCCGGTCCAACGGCTAACAGAACCTCATATCACACTTGCATAAGTACTTAGATATATGAGAACTATGATGTTAAGCTTCCATGACGTGCACAAGTGTAATACAAGTCTATTTCGCATTATCGATGTCAAGCTTCCATGACGTGCACAAGTGTAATACAAGTCTATTTCGCATTATCGATGTCCAGTCTCGATAATACTACGACTAGGGATATTTAATGATTAAACCGTTCGTGGATTAATACTGTCTCATATCTTATTAATCCGGATCTATTCATAAGGACTTTTATCATTTATATATATCTAAGTAATCCAATTATAAAATGATAAAATAGCAATTTCCTTTGTAACATTGTTAATTTGTACAAAAACCACAATGTCTTTTACAAATAGTGATGCTATTGGTCATAATTATCCAACAATCTCCCACTTGGCTCATAGCTAATCACTCTAGTATGTAACACCTGAACTATGTACATGTCGCTCAAACTTTTGCTGAGAAATAGCTTTCATCAGCGGATCTGCAATATTGTCATCTGAAGCGATCTTTTCGATCTTCACATCTCCACGATGTATGATCTCACGAATCAGATGGAAATGTCGAAGTACATGCTTGGATCGTTGATGAGACCGCGGTTCCTTAGCCTGCGCTATAGCCCCATTATTGTCACAATACAAAAGAACAAACTTAGCTGCTAACGGAACTACTCCTAATCTAATTAGGAATTTACGGATCCAAACTGCTTCTTTTGCTGCCTCAGCTACAACGATATATTCCGCTTCTGTTGTTGAATCAGCAGCAGTCTCTTGCTTGGAAGATTTCCAACACACTGCTCCGTTGTTCAAACAAAATATATACCCAGTCACCTCAAGTTCTCCATCTCTATATACTAAGAAAGCATCCTTAGTTCATCTAAGATACGTAAGGATGTTCTTAACAGCAATCCAGTGACCATCACCTAGATCGGCTTGATAGCGACTACACATGCTCAAAGCATATGAGACATCAGGTCGTGTACATATCATGGCATACATGATCGATCCGACTGCAGAAGCGAATGGGATCCGACTCATGTTATCTCTCTCATCTTGAGTTTTAGGACACAAGTCCTTAGATAGAGAGACGCCATGTGACACTGGAAGCAGTCCCCTCTTAGACTGATCCATGTTGAATCTCTTCAACACTTTTTCAATGTACGAGCTTTGGGAGAGTCCAAACTGCTTTCTAGATCTATCCCGGTAGATCCTTATTCCCAGAATAAAGGCTGTTTCTCCCAGATCTTTCATGGAGAATTTTAATGAAAGCCAAGCTTTCACCGATTGTAGCATGGGAATGTTATTGCCAATAAGCAATACATCATCAACATAAAGGACAATGAATGTCAGTGCGCTCCCACTAACCTTCTTATACACACAAGAATCATCTTCGTTTTGAATGAAATCATATTCTTTTATGATCTCATCAAAATGTTGGTTCCAATAACGAGATGCTTGCTTCAATCCATAAATGGATCGATTTAACTTGCAAACCTTGTTTGCATATTTGGCACGACAAAACCGTCAGGCTGTTGCATATAAACATCCTCCAAAAAGTTTTTGTTAAGGAAAGTAGTTTTGACGTCCATCTGCCATATTTCATAATCGAAATATGCAGCAATAGCAAGCATTATCCGAATGGATTTAATCATGGCAATATGTGAAAAAGTTTCATCGTAATCGACACCGTGTCGTTGACGATACCCTTTCACTACAAGCTTAGCTTTGTACGTTTGTATATTTCCATCCATGTACGTCTTCTTCTTGAACACCCATTTATAACCAATCGGCTTAACGCCTTCTGGTGCATCAACCAGTGCCCAAACTTGGTTGGTATACATGGAATCCATTTCGGACTTCATGGCCTCTTGCCATAAAGCGGAATCGATACCTTGTATCGCTTCCTCATACGTAGCCGGCTCATTATCCTCAATAAGATTAATATCTACATGAGGTGAGATCATAAACCCATACCTCTTAGGTTGTTTTCTGACTCTCTCCGATCTACGCGGTTCTTGTGTATTAGAAGATTGAGGTACAGTCTCATCCCTGATGAACTGTTCGTGTTTCGTAAGGGAGTCGGTGCCAGTAACAGTATCACTCCGATTTTCATCAAGTTCTACTTTTCTCTCACTTACCACTGCATTTAGGAATTCATTTTCGAGGAAAATCGCATGGAGAGCAACAAATACCTTGTTCTCTTGTGGGTTGTAGAAGTAATATCCTTTGGTTTCCCTAGGATAACCTATAAATAGGAAATTATCCGATTTGGGTTCTAGTTTGGTACCATCCAAACATTTAACGTATGCCAAGCATCTCCAAATCTTCAAGAATGATAACCCGGTTTCTTTCCTGTCCATATTTCATACGGAGTCTGTCCAATACACTTTGACGGAACCTTATTCAAAATAAGTATTGCACTGTTCAATGCGTATCCCCAGAAAGAAATTGGTAGCTTAGTGCGACTCATCATAGACCTTACCATGTTCAACAAAGTTCGGTTTCTCCGTTCGAACACACCATTAAGTTGAGGTGTTCCGGGAGGAGTCCACTGTGAAAGAATACCATATTCTTTCAAGTAATCGAGAAACTCATTGCTCAAGTATTCTCCACCACGGTCTGACTGTAATGTTTTAATACTTTTGCCGATCTATTTTTCTACTTCGTGTCAAAACTCTTTGAATTTTTCAAAAGTTTCTGACTTGTGTCTCATAAGATACACATAACCATAATGCGATGCATCATCCGTAAAGGTTATGAAGTATTCATATCCACCTCTAGCCTGGCTAGACATGGGCCCACATACGTCACTATGAACGAGGGCTAACAGTTCGGTGACACATACACCTTTACCACTAAAATGCATTTTAGGCATTTTGCCTAATAAATAAGATTCACAGACGTCATATGAATTAGGATCAAATCCATCCAAGTATCAACTCTTCAAAAGTGTGGATATACGAGTCTTATTAATGTGTCACAGACGACAATGCCATATATAGGTTTAATCTGTTTTACTCAATTTGATCCTTTTGTTTGTCATGTTATATGTTTAAGATTCATTTATATTCAAAATATAAAGACCATTATTAGCATCAGCTGTACATATGCCAAAATCATTTTTATAAACAAAACACCCAGTGTTTCATAATACAAAAGTATACCCACATTGGGTCAAACAAGATACATAGATAATGTTTCTAGTCAAACTAGGTACATAATAACAGTCTGATAATGAAAGTACATGCCCAGAGGGCAGTTCCAAAATATAGGTCCCTACAACTAAAACAATGACTCTGGTCCCGTTTCCAACTCATAGGTCAATCTCGCCTGAAGCCAGTCTCCTGCTAATCTGTAGATCTTACACATCAGTAAATATATGAGTACCACATCCAGAATCAAAAATACAATTTTTAAAACTAGAAGTAGACATGTTTATTTCAATAAAAAACATACCTGAAGCCGGAGCCTTACCCGCCTTCACTTCCTTCATGTGATCCTTGTACTCACGGCAGTCACGTTTCCAGTGACCCCGTTTGCCACACTGTAGGCAGACATCTTGGGATTTGTCATTTGTCTTCCCAGAAGACTTTGATGATTTGGCCTTGCCCTTTCTTTTCTTCTTCTTCACACCTCCAGAAGCCTTCGGCCAAGCCTTGGCCTTCTAAGATGTCGAAGTGAAATGCGCCTCGCGCTTCTTGCCCTTTAGAAGCCCCGGTTCTGCCTCTTTCAGCATCGCCATCAACTCTCTAAGAGTCTTCTATTGGTTCATCATATTGTAGTTCATGATGAACCTGCCTCAGCAGTCGGGCAGAAACTGTAAGATCAAATCTATGGATGTCTCAACCTCGAAGGTTATGCCCAGCTGACCTAGCTGTTCGATGTCAGCAATCATCTACGACACATAGTGCTCGATAGATGTACCATCTGACATACGTGAGCGAAAAAGCTTCTTTTGCAATTCATACTTCTGAGATCTAAGGTTAGATCTATGAAAGTCCTTCAATTTCAACATCATATTGTAGGGATCCAATCCCTTATTTTAACGATGAAATTGAGGGGTCATTGCGGAAAGCATGACGGACTGAGCAGTTGAGTTTTCATCACTGTGAGCCTTCTAAAGCTCACTCCTACGCAAACAGAAAAGACTGGGGTTATAAACAACCCGCTCATGTACAGGCTCAGGCCCGAGAGGTCTGTCTATGACATAGAGCAACTTCTCAGCTCCCATGACAATCCTGAGATTCATCTCCCAATATGGAAAATTGGCATCGTTAAAGACATTATCGCCCATGACGATGTCTCTAACCCTAATCTTTCCAGTCATCCTGATTGCAATAGTCTAACTATTCAATCAACGATATCGGGTACAATCAAATATAATGATTACTATAGTCCAACTATATAATCAATTACAAATGAAGTTATGGTACAGTCCAACTGTTCAAAGAAAACAATAAAATATTAGTCCAACTAATATAAATATATCACGACGAAAAATAAAGCGCGCATTTAACAAGTATTAAACGAAATTGTAAATTTAATATTGGCCTCCCACTATTTTTCAGCGAGCCTCTAACCCTCTGTTGAGTACTCGGGAAACCCAATTTCCTAGTGGGCTAGGATCCCGTTAAATAACACACAACCTTGACTTTGGCCAACAAACTGTATGAAACTTAACTAGGTAGATCTCTAAGATCAATTGGATCTCATCCAATTCCTAGATCAGGTAGGTGGACCTTCAAGTCCAAGATATATATCCAATATATATCTCCTAACTTTTTCCTCTGAATAAACTAAGCTTTGGATTTGGCTTAACAAGCTTAATGATTCCAGTTAAGCGCGACCCATTGATAGTGGAAAAGCTTCGTAATCCACGTCGATGTACAAAAGTGACCTTGACTTTGGCCAACAAGTCACAAATGCCCAAGACATGCGATATATAACAAAGCCTTCGTGGTTCAAACACATCCGCGATGGACAATGATCTTGACTTTGGCCAACAAATCAAAGCCAATCTTGGATCTTGAGAAAGAACCACTCAATGGAAGGAATACGCTTAATATTGAAGTGAGGGTTTTTCGCGTAAATTGGCATCCAATTTATCATCTTTAATTAGGTCTCATCATACACCCTTAAGCATGCATTCTAAAAGCATAATAATGTGCGAATAAATTAATAATGATATGCGGATGGATATATAACAAACTTTGTTCCTAGAATAAATCTCTCACTTTCCTCTCTCCCGCTAGCACTATTCATACTTCTACCCAATTACATAATACATTAAAGAAACCTCATTTACATTGAGGGGAATTGGTGAGAAGAGAAATACAAAGAGTAAAGAGATAATAGGCTGGACATGCAGGTCCAATTTAATAAATTCCTAATTTATTACAACAATTTCCAAAATTGCCCCCACTATTCTAATATCCATCTGATATACATTATTCATACAAATACATCCAAGTATTCACACAAAGCATCTTATCCAATCAATCTAATCCAATTAATTAATCTTTGAATTAATGACCATCCAATGTTCAAACAACGATTTGATTTGCGCGAGTCCAACTCGTTTAAGAATAAATACTTAAAGTACGTATTCTTGAATAATATCGAACTATAATTTTAAATCCAATTTAATTTTTATTCAATACTAATTCTAATTTAATTCCAAATTAAATAATTATACTTATTTATGTGCCTTAAAGACTTGGATTCCAAATCCAATCCAATTGGGTCTCAAAGGCCCAATTAGCATCCAATGCCAATTTAATTAAAGTCCAATGGGCTTTCAATTAATTCTTTAGGCATGGGCTTTGGCCAATTATGGATCCAATCCAAGATGCCAAGGCCCAATAAGGAATCACCATTTTGCCAAAAATCAATTTAGGCCCATTAGGACCAATTAAATTATTAAAGCCCCAAAAGTTATATTTGGACTTTATGGAAATATTTTTAGGCCCAATTTGAATCCAATCCAATTGTCCAAAACCATGCTTGGCCCAACCAAGCCCATTAAGCCCAAATACAACAAATTAGCCCAATCCAATTTAAAGACTAATTTATATTAACATAATATTCTAAATATCACATCAATTTTAATTAAAGTATAATTACCATAATTAATTAATTAGACTAATATTTCCAAAACATTAATTAAACAAATTAATCATGCTTTAATTATCCAATTCATGTCCAACACAATTGAAGAAAAACCAATCCATTAAACATGCTTAATCTCACGGCAATGGGCATAAAATAACACTCAATTTGATTTCAATCCAATTAAATCAACATTCAATATTCATATTATGCCATAAACTCATCCAATGGTCTAATTTCAAAAATAACCATGAGAGGTCCTAGGGTTCATGTTCGGCTAAGTTGGATTTTTTGGGGAAAATTAATCTAATCAAATTTTCTCAAATCCATTGATTCACAAATCCAATTTATCATCATCAAAGATAAGCTCAACCAAACAACCAATTTGGAAAAATACATACTCCTAGCACAAAATCCCCAAATAAAGTGTATAAACCCTAAACTCAAATCATGCTTAGATAAGGCTCTGATACCATTGTTAGTGTACTAGACATGCCCAAGGTTTCTAAGTCATGATATTGTGTGTGAATGGTCAAGAAAGTTTGCGGAAAAAACTTACATTGAACGGATGTTGGTTTTCAAAAAATTCTTTTTATGTTGAAGAAGCTCAAAGCTTTGTTGAAAGTTTCCAACCCAAGGGTGAGTTTCCCTATCACCTCACAAGACTCCTTTAAGTGCTAGTTTGTTTGATTTTTGAAGCAAAATCAATGGAGGAGAAGAAGCATGTCACGGCAATGAGAAGGAAAATGAGAGAGATAAGTTTTTGATATTTTTGTTTCCAAAACTAATTACCAAGTTTACTTTTCCAAAAGGTGTATATCTTTTCCAAAAAGAAAAAAAGCAAAGTGTGTTGGATAAGTTACATTAAAAGCTCCCAACCGCTTCCATCAACTAGATTGACAATTGATATAAGTTAGTGGGTCCCACCACTTAAATTCAAACTTCAAGTTGGCTTGCTCAACACACTTCGGGCTCGGGTTCGTTTAATCCGATTAAACAAATTTTCCGTCACGACGTAATTAAATCCAAATAACAAAATTATTACGAAAGTCGCTTGCGAATTAATTCCAAATTAATTCGTTCGCCCGGATTAAAATCTAATTTTAATTCAGCATTGAAATTCGATTTCAATTAATATGTCCAATATATTATTTAATCGATTAATTCCAAATTAATCGCTTTCTCTCTTCTATTTGAATTTTATCCAAGATAAATTCTTGCCGCAATTAATCCCAGATTAACTTTTTATCTCTCATAATCAATCCCAAATTAATTATGTTCGAGTCAAATGTCATCGGTGAATCTTTGGGAAGCGACCCAAGAGATCCCTGGATATGTTGACAGTAAATACGGTCATCAGCCTATCCGAACATGTGCGTACTCTGTACCACATTCTTACCGATTTACAAGACATGGTTGGCTTCTAGCAAATCACCGTGCCTACCAAATTCTTCAGAAATATTCAACGAAGAATATATAATCTATATCAGGCATAATATACTATGTATTGCGTATTACGATCTAGTATCGGATGTCACATGCTAGGCCTAGGGCTGGAATTGTGTTTGCCCCGTACGAAGCATATATCGGATCACTGGCAACTAGTCTCTGTAATCAGATAATCATGTCCTAGTCATATTATCCTGATAGCTGCAGCATATAAGAGTACTAGTTATGTATCCCTGCGTGATCATCTTCTCCATATAACTGAGGAGATACTTCCATCTTGACATCACACCCAATACACTACGATTCTCAGTAAACCCAGAAAAGGTGTACACAGAACCTGTTAAAGCCCCGGACGACCAAAACCAAAGCGTACTGATTATCGCAAGTATTAGCGATGCAAGTCTCAGGTTAAGACCACATACACCTACCCTGATTCGGATTCCCATAGACACATAGTCATACTACTAATGGGATTCTGAGGGGTCTATCTAGAGCGAAGTTGTTCCCGGTCCAACGGCTAACAGAACCTCCTATCACACTTGCATAAGTATATAATACTTAAATATATGAGAACTATGCCGTTAAGCTTCCATAACGCGCATAATTGTAATACTAGTCTATTCCGCATTATCGATGTCCAGTCTCGATAATACTACGACTATGGATATTTAATGATTAAATCATTCGTGGAATAATACTGTCTCATATCTTATTAATCCGAAACTAATCATAAGGACTTTTATCATTTTTATATATCTAAGTAATCCAATTACAAAATGATAAAATAGAAATTTCCTTTGTCACAGAGTTAATTTGTACAAAAACTACATTGTATTTTACAAATAGTGATGCTATGGGTCATAATTGTCCAACAGATCCATGTTAATTAATTTACGCATTGTATCATAATTAACATGTCCTAACCTCGCATGCCATATATTTTGTGACTCAATAATATAAGCGGAAGATGTAGCTTTATTATTAGCACTGTGTCGATTGATAGTCATTACATTGAACTTAAAAAGACCCTTAGTGACATATCCTTTTCCTACATAGACATCGTTCTTGGTCAATATAAATTTATCAGAAATAAATACAAGCTTGAAATCATTCTTGCTAAGAAGTGAACTCGAAACCAAGTTCTTCCGAATATCAGGAAAATGCAAAACATTCTTCAATGTAAGCTCTTTCCCATATGTCATCTTCAGAACCACTGTGCCTTGTCCAACCACTCTAGAGGTAGAAGAGTTTCCCATTGTCAGATGATCGCCACCATTGACCTTATGATACGAGGAAAACATCTTGCTATCATCATATATATGACGAGTGGCCCCAATGTCTACCCACTATTCTCTCGGATTTCCAACCAAGTTGGCTTCTGTTACAACTGTTGAGAGGTTCATCTCTGAGATCTCATCAGTTAGCTGCTCATTCTCAGTGACATAGGCCTCATTTTTCTTTTTCTTGCCTTTGTCTTGAGACTTATTGTTTATGCAGTCATTTTCCATGTGAATGCTTTTCCACAGATGTAGCACTTCCTCGTGAACTTCTTATTTATTTAGGAAGAATCAGCTCCACTGTTCTTTCTCTTTTTACTACCCTTTCCACCATCGACGATGTTGGCCTTAGACTCCATAGTCTTGTAGATGGCCTTCTCGGACTTACTATAGTCCTCTTCGATCCTCAATTGAACTGTAAGGTTTTAAAAACTCATCTACTTCTTTTTGTATTTCAGATAGCTCCTGAAGTCCTTCCATAATGGAGGCAGCTTTTCAATGACTGTGGCAAGTTGAAACATTTCGCAGAGTTTCATTCCCTCATCCAATATTTCACGAATGATTAACTATAGTTCTCCCAACTGAGACATTATCGTCCTTGCATCTACATCTTGTAGTCTAGGAACCTACCCACGATAAATTTCTTATGTCCGGCATCCTCGATTTTGTATTTCTTCTCGAGAGATTCCCAAAGAATCTTCACAGAAGTCATGCCTTGGTACACATTGTACAGGGTATTGTCAAGTCCTCCCAAGAGGTAATTCTTGCACAAGAAGTCGTCTGACGACCATGTCTCTTCTCGTAGTTTCTTGGCTATTTTCGTTTCTCCCTCCACAGGATCCGGAGGATCTTTGAGATATTTAGCCAACTTCAGTGTTGTCAGGTAGAACAACATTTTACTCTGTCATTGTTTAAAGTTTACTCCACCAAACTTTTCCGATTTTTCTTTATGAACGATCGGTACTGTGATATTTCTGCTAGCCATGTGTAATTGGAAAAGCCAACAGTAATCAATAAGTCTGTAAAAGACGAATTGCACAATGATCAAATGTATGATCTTGTTTAAGTGATATACTAAGAATCCACTTGTTGTTATATTGGACAGTAGTACCAAATAACACAAGTCCTTGAATTTACGACTAATGTTTCTTATGATAAATGAATAAATGAATATTCCCAGAGGACGAGGGGGGTCCGTAGTAACCACTTAAATCCCTGCCCACTTAGGCTCTTATCGTATTTTTGACAGAATATCTTTTACACAATTTCTTAATAAAATATCTTAGACATTCAAACTTAGTATTACACTTCAATTCACAATATAATAATGAATATATTTGGATGTGTATATATAAGTCAATCAAGCTTGGACAGAATTACTTGTGTAAAGTTATACTTTTAATTCTCAACCAAGTATGCAACACATGATTAATTTTTAACTTTATCACTATGTGTATGCTTGTGATAATTGAACACCCTAATATTAACTTGAACCTATACTACCAAGTTTATAATAATACAGTATATGACTTTACTAAGTTAACATTATTGTATATATGTCATATATCATATGATAATCTATGTTATTATTTTTTAATCTAAAATAATTCCAGGATTAATTTTGTTAGTGTCACATTCGTTAATCCATTCGAACGAAACTTTCCAGTGAGTTCACGTTCGTGTAGCGTTCGTAAACGTGTTCGAACGAAGTGTTCCAGAGACTTCACGTTCGTGTTGAATTCGTAACGAGTTTGAATTTTCTTTGGCAGAAAACTGGTGTTCGAGTTGCATTTGAAGATGCGTTCGAATGAGTCTACGAAAATCAAATTTTTTGCCTACGCGTTCGTCAGGTGTTCGAACGCCTATCCATATTTTTCATGCACATAACACATTTTCCAGGAAAAATGACTATTAATACATACAAAATTTCATTTAACACATATATTATAATAAGTTCTTAAGATTGTTGGAAGAATAGTGTCATTAAATAAAATTAACATGCATCAATCAATTAACATACTAAAAATCATAACTTAAACCATGAAATTTAGAAAGAAAAATTTGGAAAGTTGTAGATGATAAAAACATAATCCAATCCGAGTTGCCTATGTCCTTAAGAACTTATTAGCCTCACCTCGGTGCTCAACTGATGATTTTGTGGCTAACGTTCTCCCAGGATTACTTGGATGCTTCTTGTAGAAGGGGCACTCCTTTCACAAGATCTTGAACAATGACAAATGGTGGAAACTTTCTTTTCCTTAAATGACTCTATAAGACAATGGATGAAAATTATGATTCTCTAGATGCCACAAATGATCTCAAGGCCTTTTAATTTATAGGCATGGAATGGTGCCTTTGAGAGCACCATTTGGTTTGAGGTGTAACCCTCATAAGGGTTATACCTCTTCCATAATGCCCTTTAAGGCCTAGAGTCTCATCCTTTCAATTTAGAGGACATGTCCCTACATGTTTGCGTCTTTCCCATAAGGCACAACTTAAAGGACATGACCCTACTACACTCATACTATATATTTAGAGAATTTACAACAATAATAACATAATAGAGGCAAATCTTGAACAATGACAATAATAACTTAAGAAATGTGACCTTATTGTAGATCATTTGACCAAAGGTCTTAGACCCATTATTTTTGTAAAGCATGTTGCTTGTATGGGTTTAGTAAAGTTTTTTTATACCCTGGGTTAGTGGTAGGCATCATTGCTCTATGTCATTTTGTTTGTACTTTTGTACATGTATTTTGTGTATTTTGCAATGATTATCTATAAAGTGCATCTTCATTGGAAGATATTAGTGTTTATTATTTGATATATCATTGTGTAAAGTCTTATGATAAGTATTGGTTTGGGGCATAAATTTATAAAGCTTTGTTGGTATGTTTTGTGACACATAAATTTTATCTCGAGATAATAAAGTTATAAGAGACATACATGCTTATTATTTAAGCCTTGCTTTCTCATGCGTGTCTGGGCTGCATAAGATAGAGAAATTGGTGACCGATAAGAGAAAATAGCACATGTATTTTAGATCAGAAAATGAGTGTTATTGTATCTTAATGCTCTATCACATATTGTTCATGTCGATAAGGTTGTTTGATATGTGTGACAATGGAAGGGACTATGTGTTGGGGTTTTGGGCGATGGGCGCAGCGGAAGCGTGGTTCGGGCGAAATCGTATTTTAAAAATTTTTCAAAATACCGAATAAATTATTCAATATCTAATATGAATAATTTATTCATATTTCACCTAAACATATTTATTCATTATCAAATAACGACATAAATAATGTTGAAACTTCGCGAAACTTTTACGAAAACCGTTTTTCCGTAAAATGACGCAAAATGTGTTTTTGACCAAATCGTCCACCTGAAACTTATGGGGACTGCCCAGGTCAGCCCCAATAGTGTCAGGGTAGTTCATGGGCTGCCCGAACATTGACAAATTCACTGTTTGGGCAGCCGTCACCCGGTTGACTCAAAAAGTCACCCGGTAACGCCATTTTTGGCCGTTTTTGCTTATTTCAACTCCGAAACACTTTCCGGCAATTGTTCCAACACCCAAAACACATCCATTACATTCAAATGACATCAAATTCATAATATAATTTCCATTTTCATCAAATATAATCCAAATTTTCAAGATTAAATCAATTAATCAAAACACCAACCAAACTCACCACATATGAACAACCCAAGAACAATTCTAGGTGTCACAAGAGTGGTAATAACAATCTAGAATAGTAACTTATCAACAATTGATCAAATTGGACAATAATTACACTAATTACTTCCAAAAGTACTTCACACATGCAATATAACTTCCAATCCATCAACCAACATCAAAAGCCCCAAAAATTCAGAATCAAAGGATCCCTAGAACCCTTATATCAACTCAAGAAACAAGAAACTAGATTTCCAAGCGTAGGGTTATGGTAGATTACCTTTAATCCTCCAATTCCTTAGCCTTTTTCTTTGAATTTTCCTTTGATTCTTCATGGATTCTTCAAGAAAGTTGGAACCCATTTTTGGAGAGCTTGGTCGGTCATGGTGATGGGTTAAAATGAAGAAGAAAAACAACTTTTCTTTTATACCCACTTGACTGACTTTATCAATAGGAAGGGCAATTTTGTCCTTTGACAATTTAATCAATATTAAATTAAATTAAACTTTATACTAACCAATCAAAATTCGACAAATAAAGTGTAATTAAAAAATGCCATATTGACCAATAATAATTGGACAAATTCCATAACCTTTATGGAAAAAAAGTTTGATTAATTAATCATTTAAATATTTAACAATTAAATATTCAAATAATCAATTAATATAATTATTATTATATATGTATTTTTTATTTACAATAAATAACAAATACGTATATTTATGGCATGAGTCAAAATCTCATTTGCCGAATAATTAATGTTTATCTAATCGTATTATGTATCAAATACAAATATACAATAATTATTATCGGACAAAATCCCCTAATGTATGTGTTATCGTTTAACCGATTAAACGATCTGATTTAACTCACTTAATCCGATGAATTATTATTAATAATCTGTATTATTCATATCGAGTTGCCCAAGTGCTCAACGAGTACAATTCATATTGTGGGACTCTCTAAGTTTAGGTTTATCCGTCACAAAATCTAATTTCGTGTCCATAATCCACCTACTCATGGATTATGACGACCACAGATAATCTCGCTAAACTATGCAAGCCGAGGTCATTGCATACGTATAATCCCTCTATCACAGGCCATCCATATTATACCTGGGATATAGATGAGAATGTCAAATTCATTCGGTATGTTATTGTCGACTTTCAATTTACGATCTCTAAATAACACTCGGAACTGATTTCCGAAGTTATACCACGACCATGGATTTACTAGATCTTAAACACGTGCGGATGCCTATGCCCTGTACACAGGACTGACGGATCCTATGTTGATACGCACTGGATATCATGAGAATCAGTCCAAACCCAATGAACAGATGGAGGTCTGATCATAAATATATCGTTGACGTGACTGTCATCAAAGTGTTGAGGATAACTCATATATCCCACTGTGGTATCTCAAGTCGAATGACCATTATTCTCGCTCAACTCGAGAAGGTTCCTATTGATGTTAGTGTACCATCTATTAGGAAACCATCAGTGAGTCATTCAGTGTCTTATCAAATAAATACCTACATGTTTATACGAGTCTCCCGAGACTCATGATTCACTGGGATAAACCATCGGACCAAGTCACGATATACGATATGTATTGGTCTCTGTTGGACAATTATGACCCACCGCATCACTATTTATAAAAGCCATTGTGTTTTTATACAAATTAACTATGTGACAAAGGAAATTGCTATTTTATCATTTTGTAATTCAATTACTTGGATATATAAATGATAAAAGTCCATATGATTAGTATCAGATTAATAAGATATGAGACAGTATTAGTCCCCAAACGGTTTAATCATTAAATATCCCTAGTCATAGTATTATCGAGATTGGACATCGATAATGCAGAATAGACTAGTATTACACTTGTGCGCGTTATGGAAGCTTAACGACATAATTCTCATGTATTTAAGTATCAGATACTTATGCAAGTGTGATAGGAGGTTCTGTTAACCGTTGGACCGGGAACAGCTTCGCTCTGGATAGAACCCTTTGGAATCCCATTGGTAGTATGACTATGTGTCTATGGGAATTCGAATCAGGGTAGGTGTATATGGTCTTAACCTGAGACTTGCATCGCTAATACTTGTGACAATCAGTATACTTTGGTTTTGGTCATCCGGAGCTTTAACAGGTTCTGTGTACGCCTCTTCTGGGTATATTGAGAATCGTAGTGTATTGGGTGTGATGTCAAGATGGAAGTATCACTTCAGTCATATGGAGATGATGATCACGCATAGATACATAACTAGTATTCTTAAATGTTACAGCTATCGGGATAATGTGACTAGGTCATGATTATCCGATTAAAGAGACTAGTTGTCAATGATCCGATATATGCTTCGTACATGGCAGACACAATTCCAGCCCAAGGCCTAGCATGTGACATCCGATACTGGATCGTAATATGCAATACATTATTTACTATGCCTAATATAGATTACATATTCTTCGTTGAATATTTCTGGAGAATTGGGTAGGCACAATGTTTTGCTAGAAGCCAACCATGTCTTGTAAATCGGTAAGAACGTGGTATCAGGTACGCACGTGTTCGGATAGTCTGACAACCGGATTTACTGCCAACATATCCAGTGATCTCTTGGGTCGCTTCCCAAAGATTCACCGATGATATTTGACTCGAACAGAATTAATCTGGGATTAATTATGAGAGAGAGAAAATTAATCTGGGATTAATTGCGGCAAGAATTTATCTGGGATAAAATTCTAATAGAAGAGAGAATGCAATTAATTTGGAATTAATCGATTAAATAATATATTGGATATATTAATTGAAATCGTATTTCAATACAGAATTAAAATTGGATTTTAATTCAAGCGAATGAATAAATTTGGAATTAATTCGCAAGTGACTTTCGTAATAATTTTGCTAGGCATTATTATTTAATTAAATTGAATTTAATTACGTCGCGACGGAAAATTTGTTTAATCGCATTAAACAAACCCGAGCCCGAAGTGTGTAGTCTCACCCAACTTGAATTTTGAATTTAAGTGTGGGACCCACTGACTTACATCACTAGTCAATCAAGTTGATGGAAGTGGTTGAGAGCATTTAATGGAAACTTGCTCAACACACTTTGACTTTTGCTTTTGGAAAAGCATATACACTTTTTTTTTGTAAAAAGAAATTTGTAATTTTGTTTTTAGAGAAAAAAATACAAAACACAAAATTCTCTCTTTTTCCTGTGCCAAAGTCGTGACCTTCTCCTTCTTCCTTAGAGATTTTGTTGCAAAATTTCAACCTTGCTAGCACATAGAGAGTCAAGTGAAGGTGATAGGGAAACTCACCCTTGAGTTTAGAACTCAACGATTAAGCTTGGAGCTTCTACATCCATGAAAGTTTCGAACTTCTCTACCGATCAATGTAAGTCCTCTGCAACTTATTTTTGATTTTATTCACACACGAATCACGCTTAGAGATCATGTGGCATGTCTATGACACTAACAATAGTATGAGAGCGAGATCTAAGCATGATTTGAATTCTAGGGTTCATGGACTTTAATTTGGGGATTTTATGCTTGGAGTGTGAAAATTCTAAATTGGTTGTTTGGTTGTGTTTGAATGATGATGAATTGGATTTGTGCATCATTGGATTTGTTAAAAATTGATTAGATTAATTTTCCCCAAATTCACTACCATGGCCGAATTGAACCTTAGTACCTCTCATGGTGATTTTTTGAAATTAGATCATTGGATGAGTTTAAAGCATGAAATGAATGTTAATGGTTGGTTTAATTGGATTGAAATCAAAATTGAATGTTGTTTCATGTTATTGTCGTGGGATGTAGCATGTTGGAATGACTTGATTTTGCTTCAATTTGTGTTGGACATGAATTGGATAATTGAGCATGATTAATTGGATTAATTAGTGTTTTGGAAACATTAGATTAATTGAATAATTGTGTTAATTACACTTTAATTAGATTAATATGTAATTTGGAATAATATGTTAATTTTATTAGTTGTATTTGGGCTAATGGGCTTGGTTGGGCCAAGTTTGGTTTTGGTCAATTGGATTGGATCCAATTGGGCCTAAAACCATTTCCATAAAGTCCAAATATGACTATTGGACCTATAAAAAATTAATTGGGCCTAATGGGCCAAAATTGATTTTTGGGCAAAGGGTGATTCCTAATTGGGCCTTGGCTTTTGGGTTGGATCCATAATGGCCAAAGCCCACGCCTAAAGAATTAATTGAAGCCCAATGGACTTTAATTGAATAGTATTGGATACTAATTGGGCCTTTGAGACCCATTAAGATTGGATTTGGAATCCAAGTCTAAAAGACACCATTAAAAGTGTAATTATTTAATTTGGAATTAAAAATGAGTTAGTATTGGATACAATTTAAATTGGATTTAAAATTATAGTTCGATATAATTCAAGAATACGTACTCTGAGTATTTATTCTTAAACGAGTTGGACTCAAGCAAATCACATCATTGTTTGAACATTGGATGGTCATTAATCAATGATTAATTAATTGGATTAGATTAGATTGACATCATGCTTTGTGTGAATACTTGTATATATTTGTATGAATAATGTATATCGGATGGATATTAGAAGGGTGGGGGCAATTTTGGAAATTATTGTAATAAATTTAGAATTTATTAAATTGGACCTGCTTGTCCAGCCTATTATCTCTGTACTCTTTGTATTTCTCTTCTCACCAATTCCCTTCAATGTAAATGAGGTTTCTTTAATGTATTATGTAATTGGGTAGAAGTATGTAAAGTGCTAGCGGGAGAGAGGAAAGATAGAGTGATTTGTTCTAGGAATAAATTGTATTATATATCTATCCGCATATCATTATAAAATTATTCGCGCCTTATTATGCTTTTAGAATGCATGTTTAAGGGTGTATGATGAGACCTAATCAAAGATAATAAATTGGTTGCCAATTTACGCGAAAAACCCTCACTATAATATTAAGCGATTTCCTTACATTGAGTGGTTCTCTCTCAAGATCCAAGATTGGCATTAGTTTGTTGGCCAAAGTCAAGATCATTGTCCATTGCAAATGTGTTTGAACCACGAAAGCTTTGTTACATATCGCATGTCTTGGGCAGTTGTGATTTGTTGGCCAAATTTAAGGTCACTTCTGTACATCGACGTGGATTATGAAGCTTTCCCACTGTCAATGGGTCATGCTTAACTGGAATCATTAAGCTTGTTGAGCCAAAGCCAAGGCTTAGTTGATTTAGAGGAAAAGGTTAGGATGATATATTGGATATATGTTTTTGGACTTGGAGGTCCACCTACCGGATCTAGGAATTGGATGGGATCCAATTGATCTTAGAGATCTACCTAGTTAAGTTTCATACAGCTTGTCGGCCAAAGTCAAGGTTGTGTGTTATTTAACGGGATCCTAGCCTACTAGGAAACTGGGTTTCTTGAGTACTCAACGGAGGGTTAGAGGCTCGCCGAAAAATAGTGGGAGGCTAGTATTAAATTTGCAATTTCGTTTAATACTTACTAAACGTGCTTTTTTAATTTTATTTATCGTCGTTATAAATATATTAGTTGGACTAATATTTCTTTTATTGCTTTCTTTGAACAGTTAGACTGTACAATACACTACTCTACTTGTAGTTGGTTATATAGTTGGACTATAGTAACCATTATATTTTGAGTGTACCCGATATCGTAGATTGAATAGTTGGACTATTGCAATCGAGATGGCTGGAAAGATTAGCATTATGGACATCGTCATAGGTGATAATGTCTTTAACGGCTCCAATTTTCCAGATTGGGAGATGAATCTCAGGATAGTCCTAGGAGCCGAGAAGTTACTGAGCCCGAAGTTGAGCAAACAGTAGAGCATGAGTTTTGGAATACTCATCGTGATGATAACTTTAGCGCTCATTTCGTAATACTTGCCGCAATGACTCCTCAATTTCGTCGTCAGAAAAAAAGGATTGTATCCTTATAGTATGATGTTGAAATTGAAGGATCTTCACAGGTCTAATCTTAGATCTCATAAGCATGAGTTGCGAAAGAAGCTATTTCGCTCGCGTATGTCATAGGGTACATCTGTCGAGCACTATATGTCGTAGATGATTGTTGACATCGAACAACTAGGTCAGCTGGGCATAACCTTCAAGGCCGAGACTTCCATAGATTTGATCTTACAGTCTCTGCCCGAGTACTGGGGCAAGTTCGTCATGAACTACAATATGATGAACCAAGAAAAGACTATTGGAAAGTTAATGGCGATGCTGAAAGAAGTAGAGCCAGAGCTTCTAAAGGGTAAGAAGAGCGAGGCGCATCTTACTTCGACTTCCCAGATGGCCAAGGCTTGGCCGAAGGCTTCTGGGGGTGTGAAGAAAAGGAAGAAAAAGGGCAAGGCTAAATCATCACAGTCTTCTGGGAAGACTAAGGACATATCCCAAGACATCTGCCTACATTATGGCAAACGGGGTCACTAGAAGCGTGACTGCCGTGAGTACAAGGCGGAGTTGAAGGAAGTGAAGACGGGCAAGGCTCCGGCTTCAGGTATGTTTGTTATAAACATGTCTACTACTGGTTTTAAAAATTGGATTTTTGATTTTGGATGTGGTACTCACATATGTACTGGTGTGCAAGATCTGCTGACTAGTATGATACTGGCTTCAGATGAGATCGACCTATGAGTTGGAAATGGGACGAGAGTCGCTGTTTTGGCCGTTGGGACCTATGTTTTGTATCTGCCATTGGGGCATGTAATTACATTAGGTGACTGTTATTTTGTACCTAGTTTGACTAAGGAACATCATCTCTGTATTTTGTTTAACCAGTTGCGGATGTACCTTTGTATTATAGAACACTAGGTGTTCTGTATATAAAGATAACATTTTGTTATGTACATCAGATGTTAATAATAGTCTTTATATTTTGAATATAAATGAATCTCAAACATATAACATGACAAACAAAAGGCTCAAACTAAGTAACACAGATGAGACTTATGTTTGTCATTGTTGTCTGGGACACATTTACAAGACTCGTATATCCACACTTTCGAATAGTGGATACTTGGACGGATTTGATCTTAGTTAATATGACGTCTGAGAAATCTTATTTATTAGGCAAAGTGTCTAAAATGCCTTTTAGCGGTAAATATGTATGTGCCACCGAGCTGTTAGCCTTCGATCATAGTGACGTGTGTGGGCCCATGTCTAGCCAGGCTAGAGGTGGTTATGAATACTTTGTAACCTTTACGGATGTTACATCGCGTTATGGTTATGTGTATCTTATGAAACACAAGTCAGAAACTTTTGAGAAATTCAAAGAGTTTCGACACGAAGTAGAGAAAAACAGACCGGCAAAATACCATGAAGTCTGAAATGGATTCCATGTATACAACCAAGTTTGGACACTGGTTGATGTACCAGAAGGCATTGGGCCTATTGGTAGCAAATGAGTCTTCATGGTGAAGACAGACATAGATGGCAACATACAAACGTACAAAGCTAGGCTTGTAGCAAAAGGGTATCGTCATCAATATGGTGTCGATTACGATGAAACCTTTTACCCGTTGCCATGATTAAATCCATTCGGATAATGCTTGCTATTGCTGCATATTTCGATAATGAAATATGGCAGATGGACGTCAAAACCGCTTTCCTTAATGGAAACCTTTTGGAGGATGTTTATATAAAACAGCCTGACAGTTTTGTCGTTCCAAAACATGCAAACAAGGTTTGCAAGTTAAATCGATCCATTTATGGATTGAAGCAAGCATTGCATTCTTGGAACCAACATTTTGATAAAATCATAATGGTATATGGTTTCATTCAAAACCATGATGATTCTTGTGTATATAAAAAGGTTAGTGGGAGCGCACTAACAATGATTGTCCTATACGTTGATGATGTATTGCTTCTTAGCAATGACATTCCCATATTTAAATCGATGAAAGCTTGGATTTCATTAAAATTCTCCATGAAAAACTTGGGAGAGGCAACCTTTATTCTAGGAATAAGGATCTATTGGGATAGATCTAAAAGTTGTTGGCACTCTCCGAGAACTCGTACATTAACACATTGCTTCTCTTTATCTAAGGACATATGTCATTAAATGCAAGATGAGAGAGATCCAATGATTCAGATCCCGTTCGCTTAAGCAGTCAGATCGATCATGCATGCAATAATATATACGCGATCTGGTGTCTCATATGCTTTGAGCATATGTATTCACAATCAGGCCGATCCAGGTGATGGTCATTGGATTGATGTTAAGAACATCCTTAAGTATCTTAGAGGAACTAATGAGCTTTCTTAATTTATGGAGATAGAGAACTTGAGGTGACTGGGTTCACCGTTGCAAGTTTCCAAACCGATAAAGACGATTGTAAGTCGCAATAAGGGTACATATTTTGTTTGAACAACGGAACAGTGAGCTGGAAATCTTCCAAGCAAGATACTGTTGCCAATTCAACAACAAAAGCGGAATACATTGCTGCGGCTGAGGTAGAAAAAGAAGCATTTTAGATCAATAAAATTCCTAATTGGATTAGGAATAGTTATGTTAGCAGCTGAGCTAAGCTACATCACAGGCTAAGGAATTACGGTCTCATTAATGATCCAAGTATGTACTTCGATGGTTTCATCTGATTCGAGAGATCACACATCGTGGCGATGTGAAGATCGAAAAATCATTTCAGATGATAACCTTGCATATCCGCTGGCGAAAGTGATATCTCAGCATAAATATGAGTGACCCGTACATAGTTCTGGTGTTGGACACTTGAGTGATTGGCTATAGGCCAAGTGGGAGATTGTTGGACAATTATGACCCATAGCATCACTATTTGTAAAAGACATGGTGTTTTTGTACAAATTAACTATGTGACAAAGGAAATTGCTCTTTTATCATTTTGTAATTGGATTACTTGGATATATAAATGATAAAAGTCCTTATGATTAGTTCCGGATTAATAAGATATGAGACATTTTTAATCCACGAAAGGTTTAATCATAAAATATCCATAGTCATAGTATTATCGAGACTGGATATCGATAATGCGGAATAGGCTAGTATTACACTTGTGCGCGTTATGGAAGCTTAACGGCATAGTTCTCATATATTTAAGTATTGGATACTTATGCAAGTGTGATAAGAGGTTCTGTTAGCCGTTGGACCGGAAACAGCTTCGCTCTGGATAGACCCCTCGGAATCCTATTGGTAGTATAACTATGTGTCTATGGGAATCCGAATCAGGGTAGGTGTATATGGTCTTAACCTGAGACTTGCATCGCTAATACTTGCGACAATCAGTATACTTTGGTTTTGGTCGTCCGGAGCTTTAACAGGTTCTGTGTATGCCACTTCTGGGTATACTAAGAATCGTAGTGTATTGGGTGTGATGTCAAGATGGAAGTATCACTTCAGTCATATGGAGATGATGATCACGCATGGATACATAACTAGTACTCTTAAATACTGCAGCTATCGGGATAATATGACTAGGTCATGATTATCCGATTAAAGAGACTAGTTACTAGTGATCCGATATATGTTTCGTACGGGGAAGACACAATTCCAGCCCTAAGCCTAGCATGTGACATCCGATACTGGATCGTAATACGCAATACATTGTATACTATGCCTGATATAGATTACATATTCTTTGTTGAATATTTCCGGAGAATTGGGTAGGCACAGTGCTTTGCTAGAAGCCAACCATGTCTTGTAAATCGGTAAGAACATGGTATCGGGTACGCACGTGTTCAGATAGTCCGACAACAGGGATTTACTGCCAACATATCCAAGGATCTCTTGGGTCGCTTCCCAAAGATTCACCGATGACATTTGACTCGAACAGAATTAATCTGGGATTAATTATGAGAGAGAGAAAATTAATATGGGATTAATTGCGGCAATAATTTATCTGGGATAAAATTCTAATAGAAGAGAGAACGCGATTAATTTGGAATTAATCGATTAAATAATATATTGGATATATTAATTGAAATCGGATTTCAATGCGGAATTAAAATAGGATTTTAATTCGGGCAAACGAATTAATTTGGAATTAATTCGCAAGTGACTTTCGTAATAATTTTGCTAGGCATTATTATTTAATTAAATTGGATTTAATTACGTCGCGACGGAAAATTCGTTTAATCGGATTAAACGAACCCGAGCCCGAAGTGTGTAGTCTCACCTAACTTGAATTTTGAATTTAAGTGTGGGACCCACTGACTTACATCACTAGTCAATCAAGTTGATGGAAGTGGTTGAGAGCATTTAATGGAAACTTGCTCAACACACTTTGACTTTTGCTTTTGGAAAAGCATATACACTTTTTTGGAAAAAGAAATTTGTAATTTTGTTTTTAGAAAACAAAATACAAAACACAAAATTCTCTCTTTTTCCTCTACCAAAGCCGTGACCTTCTCCTTATTCCTTAGAGATTTTTTTGCAAAATTTCAACCTTGCTAGCACATAGAGAGTCAAGTGAAGGTGATAGGGAAACTCACCCTTTAGTTTAGAACTCAACGATTAAGCTTGGAGCTTCTACATCCATGAAAGTTTCGAACTTCTCTACCGGTCAATGTAAGTCCTCCGCAACTTATTTTTAATTTTATTCACACATGAATCACGTTTAGAGATCTCGTGGCATGTCTAGGACACTAACAGTCTCAACGGATTTTACTAACCAACCCGTGTTAGTAAATTTTGACTAGGAACTTTATTTAAAGATATACATCTTATATTGCGCTTCCCAATGTCAATTACAAACCACGTTATAACTGCGCACTATATTGTATACCCTAGGGTCTTTGTCTAATATACACGTATCACTGAACCAGATTCGGTTTTGATCTTATCGTAATCAGATATCTAATCGCAATTATATCGAATAAGCGTATAAAAGACAAGGGTGCTACCAATAATTAAGTAATATTATGGAAAATAAAATTGCTCGTTTTTATGAATCAGACATAAATAAGATCCGGATTGGCACTCTGAGCACAAACTCTAACAATTTCTCCCACTTACTCTAGTGTCAATCAATGGTATCCTATACACATCTTAATGTGTATCGTATACTCATGGCCCTCAAGAGCTCACCAGCACTCAAGAGGTAGGCAACAACAAGTAAGATTGCTTAACAAATCGAGTCTTTCCAAAAAACCCAATCGTTTTCCTAAGCCAACGTCATTCATATTTTGTAGAATCCAAATTCCACGTCAATATGACTCAGATGCTATATTAGTAATGTGTTATAGCTACTAAGTTGTCTATATATTTAGAGTTCAAATCCAAATACTTTAGGACAACTGCAAGCACTATACTAATATGAAAACTTCTAATCTATAGGGTCACTTTGCAACTTCATAAGTCAATACTTCAAAAGTTGCAACTGATTCCACTAATTCAGTAGAATCAACAGTGACACTCCCACTGTATCTTTTCTGACTTTATATGACAAAGACCATCTAATGTCATAATTAGGATAAAAACTAATCTGATCTTATGGTTGCAGACTAAATTCTCCATGAATTAGAAACTTGTTCTCAATATCTCAAAGATCACAATGAACATGTTTCAAGACCCATCATATGGTCTACAACATATCAAAATAACTCGTAACAATTACGAATAAATTGATATTTTAATAGCACATAATATAGTATTCATTACGCCATCATCCTATGATGCATAAGACTGACTGGACATTCTAATCAATCTCTCTTTCGATAAAGGAATCATCGTTTTACGAAAGATGAATACTATATACATAAAAGACACGTTAATTGTCAAACAGTTATACTAACTGTCATACAGATAGTCTTACCGTGTCCTTTCTTAGATCATTTCTAATACGCGACTAATGGGAGTTACTCACAAGTCTCTTGGTTTTATATCATATATAAAACTTTATATCAAATATAACAAAGACTACTCATACTGCTTCCACGGAGAAAAGAAGACTTAGGATATATAATACTAGAAAGAAATTTGTACGCTCCCACTGACCCTACTGATAAATACATATTCTCTATATTTCGATAAAACCAGACAGTCTGACTGATATCAAAATCAGAGAACACAGATTTTTGGAAAGCTTACCTAATTCTAGAATAGGCTCCATAAGCTAGTATATCAAACTGTGATTTTAGCAGAACACAAAATCTAGGGCCATTCTAGAATGAACTCTTCAAACAAAGAAATCACGATGGATCTCTCATTCGAAGAAATCACTCAAGAACGCCACTTTGCATTCTTTAGCCAAAATACACTGTTTAATATCAACATTAACCAAAAAACCTTTAACTGTTTAATTAATACGACTAGAGACAAATATTCTCAGAATCTAAAATAGACTACTGAGGATAACCTTTCTCATTGTCATACTATAAAGGTCAAACCTTTATCAAGCTCACTTTGCTTTTGCTGCGCAAATAATTTGCATATTTTATGAACGATTCATAACTAAAGCCCAATCAAGTTCTAAAATTGATCGTAGTAAGCCATGAACAATCTTAGATCTATGGTTCAATGGTAATTTCTGAAATCGATATCAAATATCGCTTCCACTATAAATTATAGGATATTTTTCTTCGATAAGAAAACAGCAGAACCAATAAGTATCAAATACTTCGCAAATGATTCTGACATCCTATTGGACTTATACAGAAGATGTCTAAGGGTCTTTTCATCTTATTAATTACATAGTTCCATTACAGTTTTTCATTCTCACATTTGACTTCAATAAGTCAAAAAAAAAATTCAATCGTCAACATCCAATGTTAACCACCAAGTAACAAAATAATTTTATTACTCGGAATCGTAGAAAAGATATTAATACAATGATAAACTTTTCTTGTACCTCCAAGGCGCAAGTACTTTAAATTATATAACAATTATACAAAAGAAAGTTTCAAATCTCAAACTTTTCAAGATTCAAATTTTCTACCTATATATATCATATACGTAATTGTAGAAACAAATGGAACCTCAATTAAAGAGATGAATTAGTATTACTGGGGCATAACCCTAAGAGTATTGAAAACCAATTCGGTAACACTCCATATCAACGAATCAAATCATATAAGATTAGATAACTTGCACTGACCAATTCCATCAAAATGGAATCACAGAAGTTTAATATCGAGTAAGAATCAAATTCATTAAATAAATTTAGAACTAAATTGCCTTAAATTTATGTGTTTGATCATATCAAACATCTTTGAACAATTCAAAGACTCACAATGAATTTCAAAATTATAGTTTTCAACACTACAAATATAATATCTTTGAATCATTCAAAATATTATATCCGCGTTTCATCAGAAACATATTGAAAGTTCTCGAACCATTCAAGACGTTCAATATATATTCTTGTAGAAACACGCAACTAAGTCATGACAATTCATTAAATAAGTTACAAAGTAGAGAAAACTATCTAAGACAATTTCCAATTCATTAAACTACATACTTCCAAAGTATTAGTTTAATAAATCTGTGGTCCAATGACGATCATTGGTTAAATGAGATTTAATCACATCCTGAATACAATATTCATTGAATAGATAAGGATACATGGTGTGATCTCGTATCAGACCATCTTTTACCATAAGGAACAAGCATCTAATGCTTATGTGATAAAATCTCATAAAGCACTGTTCTAAATTATTTAGTTAACTGAACAATTTTCTTAATGTTTACCTTTTCATTAATGATACTACTAGTAACTTTAAAATATGTAACAAATATTTATACAGAACAAGTAACTATCCAATAGTCACAAGTTCTGATATCAAATATCAAAACAATTATTAAACATTATTTTAAATAACTAGACGGGAGATCTGGTATCCAATACCTACAGTTGTCGTATTGTGAGAATCGATATTCTCTATACACAACTATACGTATCTCCTTTCTTTAGATTTATAATTTGCGTTCAATTATTCACAACATTTAAAAATAATCGATTAGTAAATTTTGTCAGACACGTGACTGCTAAAAGTCACTAAAGCCAAGAAACGTCATTAACAGATAAACAAATACTAAATGGGTTTTCTTAATGCTAGTCAAGAATCTCAAGAAATGAACTATTCAAGTCAATTCTTACTACATAATAAACAATTCTAACTAGACAGTTATATCCTAAACATATATCCATTTAGATTACCTAATCATGACTTAGTAACTAAGTCACAAACCATCTTGATTTACAAGGAAATCGGAACAACAGTTCTCGATGGTTTCAAATAATCTAATAATATCTAAGTATACTGTCTTTCTGGAACCTATTCTAGAATAACGCAACCATAAGTAAAGTCAGAAAACCTATTCAAGTAATAAGCATGCAGTGGATTAGAAGTATAAATCTATAAACAATAAAGAATAAAGAAAAACGAAAGCATCATTTTCCAAAATATTACACACTGCTTAAGTTATGGATTTTAAACTCAGCAGTGTCTCCCACTACTTTACGTAATACCGTAATCCCCAACGGACAACGGGAATTCAGTAATTAAATCGAATTCCATAGTGAGAGAAGGATCCCATTAATATATTTCGACTCACAGCTTTGGCACGATCTCGCCTACGTAAATTCATTAGGTAGACAACCCATTGTCAATCACTCTGTTAGGGTTGGTGCTCCGAGGGCCAATATTATTATGTATTTCCTTGTAAATACTAATGTAACGTTTTATTATGAATAAAATGAACAGATTCTTTTATATAACTTCTTCTTTAATATGGTAAAGACGTAACGGACCTTAGAATGATTAGTTATGATACTGTTACAAAAGCGTCGCAACTGACATTGAGTTTTATCATGACGTTATCATTCTTAGACAGTTCCCGGTCAAGGTTTACACTACTTGGTCAGTAAAGTAAACCCGTAGATACTGGTACATGTCGTATATTGGAATCTTGGATTCCGATAGTTTCTCAGTGAACCATGAGTCTTGGAGACTCGTATAGACGTGTAGGTGTTTATAGCGGATAAACAATGAACGACTCACCGAAGATTCTTAATGGATGGTACACCAACGTCAATAAGAATCTTCTCGAGTTGAGTGAGCATAGTGATTCTTTGACTTGAGATACCAATGTGGATATCTGAGTTATCATCCACACTTAAATGACAGTCATGTCACCAATCTATTTAGATCAGACCTCCGTCTGTTCGTTGGGTGTGGACTGATGCTCAGGATATCTTGTGTGTATCAAGATAGGATCCGTCAGCTCTGTGTACAGAGCATAGGTATTCAATATGGAATTAGCAATCTGTTAAATCCATGGGCCAGTGGTACACTGTAGAAATTAGTTCTAAGTGTTATTTGAGAGATTGCTAATAGAAACATCGATGTGATTATATCTATAGAGATTTGACGTTTGTATCTATATTTCTAGATTAATCTGAATACCTGTGACGGAGGGATTATACATATGCAGTGACCTCGACCTGTATGATTCTGTGAGTTTATCCGTGTTCGTCATAATTTACAGGTGGGTGAGAAATTTGATTTCGGGACGGATGCCTGAATCTAGAGAGTCTCACTAATGAAATTTACTCGTAGAGCACTAGGGCAACTGTTATGAATAATACTGATTATTTATAACTCGTTTAATGATTAAACAAAAAAAAATACATGCATTCGGGACCTAACGGTCATTTCCAATATTAATGTGTGTTTTATTTAATACTTGATTTTATTAAATACACATTAATAAAATATCAAATTGTCATATTTGACTTATATCATTGATATATGTATTTAATATATTTAATGTAAATATAATACATATATTTAAGATATTTAAATTAATTATTTAATTATTTAATTGTTAAATAATTAAATTAATTTATAAAATAAATATCTTTAAGTGATAATTTCAACTTTATTAAGTGGGAAATGGCATGATATAATTGGAACACATTTTGACAATTTTATTAAAGTTAAAGTGTTAATTTATTAAAGCTAAAATGTGTGCCAATTATATTAATACAAAAATAAAATAATTGTTAATTTATTTTGGGTGAATAATCGGCAATTGTGAATTGTGTATATCAAAATTGTTTTGATTCATTCAACAATTAGGCAAGTTTCACAAAACATTTTACAAAGTAAGGTTGAGAGAAAAGTTTGAAGGAAAAGGAAAAAACATCAACAATCTCTTAATTTTGTAAGTAATTTTCAATTTTCTTCAATTAGGAAATTGTTTCCATGATTCTAATCTTCAATTTGTGATGCTTAGAATTTTCTCTAATCCTTAAGTATGTAATTTAATTGTGTTTAAAGCTTGTTGGATGTGATTTGCATGTGTGATTAATTATTGAGCTTATTAATGTAATTAAGCTTAATAAATTAATTAGAAAATTAAAGTTGTCATTCTAGAGTTAATTAGCCATCCATAATTAGCCTAGAATAATTCTTGATTAATTTCATGATGGTGAGAATTAATTGGTGTGGTAATTTGAAGATTAAAGTATTGAATTTTATTAATTTAGTGTAAATTGCCCAATTTGAGTGATTTGTGAAATTAGGGTTCTTAACCCACTCACATTTTGGGGTTTTTCATATATATGCTTTAATTTGATGTATATTTGATGTATGTCAAATTTGGGATTAATTGGAGTTGATCTTGATGTGTTTTGAACAATTTGGGCCAAATTACAATTAATTAAAATTCTGGGCTGTTTTGTAAATTCTGGAAAAATTCTGGGCAGTTTTCGAATATCTGAAAAATTTTCTGGTTTTGTTGAAAAATTGTAAAAATTATTTTGGGATTGATTTGGAAACAATTAAATATGTAATTGACATTTTTTAAACTAAAATAATTAATTTGCAAAAGTTTGGGGTAATTTTGTAATTAAAA
This sequence comes from Zanthoxylum bungeanum, assembly GCA_019454045.1. Classification (NCBI taxonomy): domain Eukaryota; kingdom Viridiplantae; phylum Streptophyta; class Magnoliopsida; order Sapindales; family Rutaceae; genus Zanthoxylum; species Zanthoxylum bungeanum. The sequence continues at coordinate 49,934 of SKCR01029424.1, read as the reverse complement.
GAAATATGATTTCTTGGGTTATAATTTCATAATTTAAGTATTGGTTAATTAAATGAATAAGTTTATTTAATTGTTCTAAGAAAAATTTTGAAATCGGAAAAATCATTTTTCCGCGTTCCGCTGCGCTAACCCTGTAATTCCTTATAAAACTCCAGCACACTCACCAGTGACTCCTGGTTTTGATCCTAACCGTTTCTCGTTGTGACAGCTTTGGCATGTTCACAATGAGGCGTATCAAGGCTACACTTGTCAATGATAAACTCAAGCTACCGGTGTAGTCCTGACAGCTTTGGCACGTTCAGGATTTCCACTTTCGCTTGAATTTGTCCAGTATCAATATACAACCGGTATGGATAATAATTCTATAACCTACACCCTCATAGCTTTGGCACGATCTCAGGTGCAGTTATAGAATGATACCCATAAACCGTACTGACAAGACGGACCAAGAAATATGTATCCACAATACACGTTACTTTATAGCCAAATTTAAAAACATGGATTTTCCTCAGGAAGCTATATTCTATATCAAATGTAGAATTTTAATCTAAACAATTCAATTCTACCTTAGAAAACATAACACAATTTAACCATTAATTTTCGTGATCTTTTCCGTTAACGTAGAACCGAAAATTAAATAAACATATCTAGATTACATGCATGTGCGAACATTAAAATTGGATTAAATATAAAATATCAAGCATGAAAAATGTAATGGATGAAACATCAGACCCGCTCTGATACGATTTTTGTTGGGGTTTTGGGCGATGGGCGCAGCGGAAGCGCGGTTCGGGCGAAATCGTATTTTAAAATTTTTTCAAAATACCGAATAAATTATTCAATATCTAATATGAATAATTCATTCATATTTCACATAAACATATTTATCCGTTATCAAATAACGACATAAATAATATTGAAACTTCGCGGAACTTTTACGAAAACCGTTTTTCCGTAAAATGACACAAAATACGTTTTTGACTGAACCGACCACCCGACACTTATGGGGACTGCCCAGGTCAGCCCCAATAGTGACAGAGTAGTTCATGGGCTGCCCGAACAGTGACAGATTCAATGTTTGGGCAGTCGTCACCCGGTTGACTCAAAAAGTCACCCGGTAACGTCATTTTTGGCCATTTTCGCTTATTTCAACTCCGAAACACTTTCCGGAAATTGTTCCAACACCCAAAATACATCCATTACATTCAAATGACATCAAATTCATCACATATTTTCCAGTTTCATCAGATCTGATCCAGAAGCCAAAAATTCCAATTTTCATGCTTTAAATCCAAATTTTCAGGATTAAATCAATTAATCAAAACACCAACCAAAGTCACCACATATGAACAACCCAAGAACAATTCTAGGTGTCACAAGAGTGGTCATAACACTCTAGAATAGCAACTTATCAACAATTGATCAAATTGGACAATAATTACACTAATTACTTCCAAAAGGACTTCACACATGCAATATAACTTCCAATCCATCAACCAACATCAAAAGCCCCAAAAATTCAGAATCAAAGGAACCATAGAACCCTTATATCAACTCAAGAAACAAGAAACTAAATTTCCAAGCTTAGGGTTATGGTAGATTACCTTTAATCCTCCAATTTCTTAGCCTTTTTTCTTTGATTTTTCCTTTGATTCTTCATGGATTCTTCAAGCAAAGTTGGAACCCATTTTTGGAGAGTTTGGTCGGTCATGGTGATGGGTTAAAATGAAGAAGAAAAATAACTTTTCTTTTATACGCACTTGACCGACTTTATCAATAGGAAGGGCAATTTTGTCCTTTGACAATTTAATCAATATTAAATTAAATTAAACTTTATACTAACCAATCAAAATTGGACAAATAAAGTGTAATTAAAACATGCCATATTGACCAATAATAATTGGACAAATTCCATAACCTTTATGGAAATTTTTTTTAATTAATTAATCATTTAAATATTTAACAATTAAATATTCAAATAATCAATTAATATAATTATTATTATTTATGTATTTTTTATTTACAATAAATAACAAATACATATATTTATGGCATGTGTCAAAATCTCATTTGACGAATAATTAATGTGTATCTAATCATATTATGTATCAAATACAAATACACAATAATTATTATCGGACAAAATCTCCTAATGCATGTGTTATCGTTTAACCGATTAAACGATCCGAATTAACTCACTTAATCTGATGAAGTATTATGAATAATCCATATTATTCATATCGAGTTGCCCAAGTGCTCAACGAGTACACTTCATATTGTAGGACTCTCTAAGTTTAGGTTTATCCGTCACGAAATCCAATTTCATGTCAATAATCCACCCACTCATGGATTATGACGACCACAAATAATTTCGCTAAACTATGCAAGCCGAGGTCATTGCATACGTATAATCCCCCCGTCACAGGCCATCCATATTATACCTAGGATATAGATGAGAACGTCAAATTCGTTTGGTATAATATAGCCGACTTTCAATTTACGATCTCTAAATAACACTTGGAACTGATTTCCGAAGTTATATCATGGCCATGGATTTACTAGATCATAAACACGTGCGGATGTCTATGCCTTGTACACAGGACTGACGGATCCTATCTTGATACGCACTGAATATCATGAGCATCAGTCCACACCCAACGAACATGCGGAGATCTGATCATGAATAGATCGTTGACGTGACTGCCATCAAAGTTTGGAGGATAACTCATATATCCCACTGTGGTATCTCAAGTCGAATGACCAATATACTCGCTCAACTCGAGAAGGTTCCTATTGACGTTAGTGTACCATATATTAGGAAACCTTCAGTGAGTCGTTCAGTGTCTTATCAAATAAATACCTACATGTCTATACGAGTCTCCCGAGACTCATGGTTCACTGGGATAAACCATCGAACCAAGTCACGATATACGACATGTACTGGTCTCAACGGATTTTACTAACCGACCCGTGTTAGTAATCTTGACCATGAACTTTATTTAAGGATATACATCTTATAGTGCGCTTCCCAATGTCAATTACAAACTACGTTGTAACTGTGCACTATATTGTAAACCCTAGGGTCTTTGTCTAATATACACGTATCACTGAACCAGATTCAGTTTCGATCTAATCGTAATCAGATATCTAATCACAATTTGATCGAATAAGCGTATAAAAGACAAGGGTGCTACCAATAATTAAGTAATATTATGGAAAATATAATTGCTCGTATTTATGAATCGGACATAAATATGATCCGAATTAGAACTCTGAGCACCAACCCTAACACTATGTTGCATTATAATGTAGGCACCGCCATGATTATATATCTATGATCTTATTGGACGGAATGGTATACTAGAGTTGTTTCTGAACCAATATTGGATCCATAAAGTATTATTAGTATTAAAACCTTCACAATTGATATCGCCCAAGTGGGAGAATGTTAGAATATTTTATTCTAACATTAATTATGGGCTTCTATTAATTGTGATATAGGTTTTAATAAAGCGCTAAGATAATTGGTTTTATAATAGAAACTGTGAAGCCTAATTTTCAGATCTAATAAAGTGGGCTGCACTCTATATAAATGATGTGTGGATATTATAGTGGACTTTGGAATTGCTATGAGCTTTTTATGGGTGAGCCCATTGGACTCCAAAAATTAGTGAGCTAATGTCTCACCCTCACTCTCCTATACAACTTACTCAATAAGCTTCATGATTACTCTTTATATTTCTCTCTCCTTATTATGAAATTGCATTATTAATGCATTATTAAGATAATGCTTTAATGAGATGTGATGTGAAGCTTATTTTGGTTTCTAATTAGGTCCCAAGATCCATCAAATAAGCATGAAAAATGCATGAATACACAAAGGAGTAAGGCGGAATACATACTCACATTGAACGGTTTGAGATGCGAAGAACAAAACCACTTGGCCTCCTCCATGAAGCTCGGTTTTGGTCTCTTTGAACTGAAGTGGTGCTCGGTTTTGGGCTGTGAAAGTCCTCCAAGATTCGGCCATGGGAGACACCATGGAAGCTCCAAGCTTCAAGCTCCAAAATTGATTCCAAGCTCAATTGTTAGTTCCATATCACCATAGTATAAACCCATATGTGTGCTAGCACTTCTTCTTCTTCCTTTTGTTCGGTCAAACCAGAAATTGGAGAGAAGAAATTGGTGGCTCTAAGCCGTGAAAGAGAGAAAGAAATAGAGGAGGGAAAAAATTTAGGTTTCCTTGAAACCTAATACCGTGAGAGAGAGAGAAAAAAATAAAAGAAAATGTATTATTTATATATTTATTTTATTTTCCAAAAACAAAACAAATACATAAATCATTTGCATTTACCAAAAAGTCAAAAAAGCAAAAGCCCATTAATGCCTTTTCAACCACCACATCAATCACTCAATCAAGTGACAACTTGTCACATCACTCAAAGTGACATTTGATTTGACGCTTGATGTGACTAGTGATTTGATGCTCGATTTGACTTATGTGCCGCACTCGAATTCGAAATGCGAATGCGCTCGCAAATAATCTCGGGCTCGGGTTCGCTAATTCTAAATTAACGAATTTTCCATCGCGACGCAATTAAACGATTACGCCTAGCGAAATCATTATTCACGTCGTTAACGAATTAATTCTAAATAATTTGTTTGCCCGAATTAAAATCTAATTTTAATTCCGCGTCGAAATCCAATTTCGTTTAATATATCAAATATATTATTTTATCGATTAATTCCAAATTAATCATTTTCTCTCTTTAATCAATATTTTATCCCAGATAAAATATCTCCGTAATTAATCGCAGATTAATTTTCTCTCTCTTCTAATTAATCCCAAATTAATAAAGTGCGAGTCATACATCATCGGTGAATCTTCGGGAAGCGACCCATGAGATCCCCGGATATGTTGGTAGTAAATACGGTCGTCGAACTATCCGAACACGTAAGTATCTCGTACTACGTTTGTACAGATTTACAAGACAATGTTGGCTTCTAGCAAAGCGCCATGCCTACCCAATTCTCCAGAACATGCTTACAGGAATAATCGATCTATATCAAGCATAGTATACCATAGTATTGGTGTATGTCGATCCAGTATCGGATGTTCACGTGCTAGGCCTGGGGCTGGAGTTGTGTCTGCCCCGTACGAAGCACATATCAGATGTCTGGCAACTAGTCACTATAATCGAATAAGCATGACCTAGTCATAATATCCCGATAGCTCGAGCATTTAAGAGAACAAGTTCCGTATCCTATGTGACCATCATCTCCATATGACTGGAGGATACTTCCGTCTTAACATCACAACCAACACACTACGATTCTCAATATACCCAGCATTGGTGTACACAGAACCTGTTAAAGCCCTGGACGACCTCAACCAAAGTATATTGATTGTCGCAAGTATTAGCGGTGCAAGTCTTAGGTTAAGACCAAATACACCTACCCTGATTGCAGACTCCCATAGACACATAGTCATACTACCAATGGGATTCTGCAGGGGTCTATCCAGAGCGAAGCTGTTTCCCGTACCATCGGTAAAACACAACCTCCTATTACACTTGCATGAGTATCATATACCCAAATATATGAGAACTATGTCATTGTGCCCTCACAAAATGAACAAGTGTAATACTAGTCTTTTATGTATTTATCGATGTCCAATCTCGATAATACTCTGACTAGGGATATTTAATGATTTATCCTACGTGGACTGATACTGTCTCATATCATTCTCTGTCCAGGAACAAATCATAGGGACCTCCTATCATTTATATATCTAGGTGATCTAATCACAAATGATAAGAGTGCAATCTCCTTTGTCACATAGTTAATTTGTACAACAACACCATGATCTGTACAAATAGTGACGCTATGGGTCATAATTGTCCAACAATCTCCCACTTGGCCTATAGCCAGTCACTCGAGTATTTAACACCCGAACTATGTACGATTGGCTCAAACTGCTGAGAAAAGGTTTTCGTCAGTGGATTTACATGATTATCATCTGATGCGATTTATTTGATCATCACATCGCCACGATGTATGATCCGAACGAATCAGATGAATATCAAAATAAGTATCTGGATCGTCGATGAGACCATTAATTCTTTAGCTTGTGCTGACGCCTAGCTCAGCTGCTAACAGAACTATATCCAATCTAATTAGATTTATTACCGACCCAAATGGCTTCTATTGCTGCCTCAGCAGCAGCAATAACCCGCATTTGTTGTTTATTCGGTAATAGTATCTTGCTTGGAAGATTTCCAGCTCACTGTTCCGTTATACTATTGTATAGTACCTATGTTACGACTTATAGTCGTTATCATGAAAGCCAAGCTTTCCGATTATATTATGGGAATATCATTTCCAAGAAATGATATATCATCATTACTCAGGACATTTACTGTCGGTGCGCTCCCACTAACCTCCTTATATACACAAGAATTATTTTCGTTTTGAATTAAATCATAAACTATTATGATTACATCAAAACAAAAATTCCAAGAACCTAATGCTTGCTTCAATCCAAACATGGATCGAATAACCTGCAAACCTAGTTTGCTTGTTATGGTTCGACAAAACCGTCAGGATGTTGTAAACATCCTCCGAAAGGTTTCTGTTAAGGAAAGCGGTTTTGGCATTCAGCTGCCACATTTCATAAATGAAACATGCAGCATCAACAAGCATTGTCGAAATGGATTTGCCGTGGCAACAGGTAAAAGGTTTCGTCGTAATCAACACAATGTTGATAACTCTACCTTTTCGCTACAAGCCTAGCTTAGTACGATGGTATGTTGCCATCCATGTATGTCTTTCTTGAAGACTTATATAGTACCAATAGGCACAATGCCTTGCGGTACATCAACTAGTGTCTAAACATAGTTAGTATACATGGAATCCACTTCGGACTTTATGGCACTTTGCCATAATAGGGAGTCAATACCTTGTATCATTTCCTCATACGTAGTCAGTCGATATTCTCAATAAGATAGAAATCTTTATGAGGTGAGATCAGAAACCCATACCCCAGGTTATTTTCTGACTCTCTCTGACCTACGTGGTTCTTGTGTATTCGAAGATTATTGGTATAGTTTCATCCTTGATGAACTATTCGTGTTCCATTAAGATTCGGTGCTAGGAATAGTATTACTCCGATTTTCATCGAGTTTTACTATCCTCCCACTTACCACTGCATATCGGTATTCCTCTTAGGAAAATCGCATGGTGAGCAACAATCTAATTGTTCTCTCGTGAGTTGTATAAGTACAATACTTATGGTATCCCTAGGATAACCTACATTCGGCACTTATCCAATTTGGGTTTTAGTTTGGTATTATCCAAACGTATGCCAAGCATACCCAAATCATCAGGAATGAGAAACCCGATTTCTTTCCCGTTCATATCTAATATGTTATCTGTCAAACAGATTTTTATGGAACCTTATTCAAAATAAGTTCTGCATTGTTTTGCGTATCCGTTGAAGGAAATGGTAGCTCAGAGCGACTCATGATTAACCTTATCATGTCCAACAAAATTCGGTTAATCCTGTTCGGACACACCGTCAAACTGACGTGTTCCGGGAGGAGTCCTCATTGAAAGAATATTATACTCTTTCAAGTATATGAGAAACTTATTGCTTAAGTATTTTCATCATGGTCAAACTGTGATGATTCAATACTTTAGCCGATCTGTTTGTCTATTTCGTGTCGAAACTCTAAAAGTTTTCGATTTGTGTTCTTCAAAAGAAACACATAACCATACGCGATGCCACATCCGTAAAGGTCACGAAATATTCATATCCACATCTAGCCTAGCTAGACATGAGCCCACTTGCTTCACTATGAACTAGGGCTAACAGATTGGTGGCACTAGCACTTTTACCAAGTAAATAGTGTTTTAGGCACTTTGCCCAATAAACTAGATTCGTAGACTTTATTTGATTGGAATCAAATCAATCCTAGTATCCACTCTTCGAAAGTGTGGATATACGAGTCTTGTTTAATTGTGTCCCTGACAACTATGCCACATACAAGTTTACCTGATCAAATCGTTTGAGCTATTTATTTGTCATGTTATATATTTGAGATATTATTTATATTCAAAATATAAATGCTGTTATTCACATCCAATGTGTTTACCTTAATATCATCTTATAAAATAAAACACTTTAGTGTTCTAGAATATAAAGGTTTACCGCAGCGGGTCAAACACTGATATAGAGATAATGTTTCTAGTCAAACTAGTTACATTATAACAGTTTTCTAATTTACGTACATACCCTAAGGGTAGTTCCTAAACTTAGGTATCTAAGGTTAAAACAGCGACTTTCGTCCCGTTTTCAATTCGTAGATAAATCTCAATTGAAGTCAGTATCCCGTTCAAAACAGATTCTGAACATCAATACATATATTTTATGTACCACACTAAGTATTTAAAATCTAATTTTAATACTAGCTGTGAACATAATTATGACAATCATATTTGAAGTCAGAGCCTTGCTCGTCTTCAATTCCTTCTTAGGATATGTCCTTTTATCTTCCTAGAAGATTATAATGATTTTGCCTTTGGCTTTTCCATATTCCGGTCGCCTTTGGACAAGCCTTGGGTTTCTAGAATATCGAAGTAAGGTGCGCCTTGCGCTACTTGCCTTATTGCAAACTTTGACTTTATCTCCTTGAGATTAGTCATTAATTCTCCAAGAATTATTTATTGCAATTTAGTATTTCAAAGATCTAAAATAGATCCATGAAAATCCTTCAATTTCATTATCATACTTTAAGGATCTAATCCTTAGTTATGATTCAGAAATTAAGGAGTCTACTGCGACAAGCTTAATGGATTAAGCGCTAAAGTTTTCATTACATGAATATTCCAAATATCATGTTCCACTTATTTGCTTAACTCCTAGCTTAGGCATAATATATTTTTTTATCAAATAAAATAACTTATTATTTTCCAGGACCATCCTGAAACTATATTCCCAATTTGAAAATTAAACCATTTAAATACATTTTCCCCAGGATTATGTTTTAAATGTCAATCTTTCAATTTTCTCTTGATTCTAATAGTCCAACTATTTAATCAACGATTTGTGATACTATGTATTATATTGATTATTATAGTCCAACTATACAATCAAATATAATTTAAATTAATTAACCTCAATTACATTGATTACTATAATCCAATTATAAAATCAACTGTAAATTGAAATTAATTAATTCAAATATATTGATTACTATAATCAACTATAATACAGTCCAACTGTTTATTAAAACAACAATTTAAATATTAGTCCAACTAACATTTAATTTAACGACGAAATAATTTGAATGAGCGCGTATGGCGAGTAATTGAACGAATTTTGCAAATTCAATTCTTGCCTCATACTATTTTTCGGCGAGCCTCTAACCCTCTATCGAGTACTCGGGAAACCGTGTTTCCTAGTGGGCTAGGATCCCGTTAAATATCACACAATCTTGACTTTGGTCAACAAATTGTATGATCATTAACTAGGTAGATCTCTAAGATCGATTGGATCTAATCCAATTCCTAGATCCGGTAGGGGGACGTCCAAGTCCGAAACATATATCTATATATGCCAATACATCCAATGTATTACCTAAATTTTTTCCTCTGAATCAACTAAGCATTGGCTTTGGCACAACAAACTTAGTGATCCCAGTCAAGCGCGACCCATTGACCATGGAAAGCTTCGTAATCAATGTCGATGGACAAGAAGTGGTCTTGACTTTGGCCAACAAACCACAACTTGGACAAGACACCAATATGGAACAAAGCCTTCGTGATTCAAACACATCTTCGACAGACAAAGGCATTGACTTTGGCCAACAAACCAATGCCGTCTCGGATCTTGAATGAGAATCACTCAATGGAAGGAAAAACGCTTAATATTTGTGAGGGTTTTTCACGTGCAAATTGGCAACCAATTTATTATCTTTGTTAAGGTCTCATCATCATACACCCTTAAACATGCATTCTAAACAAATAATAAAGCGCATATGAATAAAATAATAATGATATGCGGATGGATATTTTACATTGATCCTAGATCAAATCTTTAATTTTCTCTCTCCAACTAGCACATGTATTTACTTCTACCCGTTACACTACAATTCTAAAGAAACCTCATTTACATTGAGGGGAATAGGTGAGAAGAGAATACAAAGAGTATAGAGGTGATAAGGCTGGACACGCAGGTCCAATTAATAAATCAAATTTATTACAATTTCCAAAATTGTCCCACCCGATAATATCCATCCGATATACATTATTCATGCATCGCAACCATGTATTCATACAAGCATGTTATCAATCAATCTAATCCAATTAATTAATCTGATAATTAGTGATCATCCAATGTTCAAACAACGATTTGATTTTGCGCGAGTCAAACTCGTTTTGCGAATAAGTACTCAAAGTACGAATTCTTGAATTAATTAAACTACAACATTAATCCAATTTAATATGCATTTAATTCTAATTCACTATTTAATTCCAAATTAAATATTACACTTTTATTAACGAACCTTTACGACTTAAATTCCAAATTTAATCGCAACGGGTCTCAAAGCCTGATTAACATCTAATGTTTATTTAATTAAAGTCCAATGGGCTTTTAATTAATTTCTATAAGGCGTGGACTTTTGGTCAACTCGGATCAAACCGATAACCAAAGTCCAATCCGGGATTTACCCCATAAGCCCAGAAATCAATTTTGGCCCATTATGCCCAATTAAATAATTAAGGTCCATTAAGTCATAATTGGACTTTTTGGATGCGGTTTTGGGCCCAATTGGATCCAACCAAATTGGCCTAAACCTAACTTGGTACAACCAAGCCCAAAAGCCCAATTACAACCTTTAAGGCCCAATTTCCAAAAAAACAGCCCAATTAATTAACTTATAAAATTCCAAATTCCATAATTAATTAACCTAAGTGTAATACACAATTAATCACCTAATTAATATTTCTAAAACATCAATTAGCCTAATTAATCATGCACTTTAACAACACATAGTGTCCAACACATTTTTATCAAAATCAAACCCATTTTACATGCTTCTTTATTCTCGTCAATTAGGGGTTTTTCCAATCCGATTCGGTTTCAATCCAATTGAATCCACAATCATCATTTCCCAAATCAATTCAACTCATCCAATGAATCAAAATCAAAAAACACAATGAATTTCAAAAAACATCATTTTCGGCCAAGCCTACTTTAAAAGGGAAAATTGTTCCAAATCAAAATTCAATCCAATTGAACTTCAAAACAACATTACCCACTTGTTTTAAGTCATCCAATGATCAAAAAACAAAAAATCAGCAAGAAATTAGGGTTCTTCAATTTCGGCCATGCCTCCAATCTTGGGGAAAATTTAATCCAACCAAATTTCTTGAAATTTATCATGCACAACATCAATTCAACCTCATTCAAGCATACTTAATCAAACAATTCAACCAATTCATGCTCAAATCGAGTTTACCCAATTTTAACCCTAACTTTTTCATGCTTGATCAAAGCTCTGATACCATTGTTGGTTTCTAATTAGGTCCCAAGATCCATCAAATAAGCATGAAAAACGCATGAATACACAAAGGACTAAGGCGGAATACATACTCACATTGAACGGTTTGAGATGCGAAGAACAAAACCACTTGGCCTCCTCCATGAAGTTCGGTTTTGGTCTCTTTGAACTGCAGTGGTGCTCGGTTTTGGGCTGTGAAAGTCCTCCAAGATTCGGCCATGGGAGACACCATGGAAGCATCAAGCTTCAAGCTCCAAAATTGATTCCAAGCTCATGTGTTAATTCCCTATCACCATAGTATAAACCCATGTGTGTGCTAGCACTTCTTCTTCTTCCTTTTGTTCGGTCAAACCAGAAATTGGAGAGAAGAAATCGGTGGCTCTAAGCCGTGAAAGAGAGAAAGAAATAGAGGATGGAAAAAAATTAGGTTTCCTTGAAACCTAATACCGTGAGAGAGAGAGAAAAAATAAAAGAAAATGTATTATTTATATATTATTTTATTTTCCAAAAAAAAAAAACAAATACATAAATCATTTTCATTTACCAAAAAGTTAAAAAAGCAAAAGCCCATTAATGCCTTTTCAACCACCACATCAATCACTCAATTAAGTGACAACTTGTCACATCACTCAAAGTGACATTTGATTTGACGCTTGATGTGACTAGCGATTTGAAGCTCGATTTGACTTACGTGCCGCACTCGAATTCGAAATGCGAATGCGCTCGCAAATAATCCCGGGCTCGGGTTCGCTAATTCTAAATTAACGAATTTTCCGTCGCGACGCAATTAAACGATTACGCCCAGTGAAATCACTATTCACATCGCTAACGAATTAATTCTAAATTAATTTGTTCGCCCGAATTAAAATCTAATTTTAATTCCGCGTCGAAATCCAATTTCGTTTAATATATCAAATATATTATTTTATCGATTAATTCCAAATTAATCGTTCTCTCTCTTTAATCAATATTTTATCCCAGATAAAATATCTCCGTAATTAATCCCATATTAATTTGCTCTCTCTTCTAATTAATCCCAGATTAATAAAGTGCGAGTCATACATCATCGGTGAATCTTCGGAAGCGACCCATGAGATCCCCGGATATGTTGGCAGTAAATACGGTCGTCGGACTATCCGAACACGTAAGTACCTCGTACTACGTTTGTACTGATTTACAAGACAAGGTTGGCTTCTAGCAAAGCGTCATGCCTACCCAATTCTCCAGAAACATGCTTACAGGAATAAGCGATCTATATCAAGCGTAGTATACCGTAGTATTGTGTATGTCGATCTAGTATCGGATGTTCACGTGCTAGGCCTGGGGCTGGAGTTGTGTCTGCCCCGTACGAAGCACATATCGGATGTCTGGCAACTAGTCTCTATAATCGGATAAACATGACCTAGTCATAATATCCCGATAGCTCGAGAATTTAAGAGAACGAGTTCCGTATCCTATGTGACCATCATCTCCATATGACTGGAGTGATACTTCCGTCTTAACATCACACCCAACACACTACAATTCTCAATATACCCAGCATTGGCGTACACAGAACATGTTAAAGCCCTGGACGACCTCAACCAAAGTATATTGATTGTCGCAAGTATTAGCGGTGCAAGTCTCAAGTTAAGACCAAATACACCTACCCTGATTGCAGACTCCCATAGACACATAGTCATACTACCAATGAGATTCCGCTGGGGTCTATCCATAGCGAAGCTGTTTCCCGTACCATCGGTAAAACACAACCTCCTATTACACTTGCATGAGTATCATATACCCAAATATATGAGAACTATGTCGTTGTGCCCTCACAACATGCACAAGTGTATACTAGTCTTTTACGTATTTATCGATGTCCAATCTCGATAATACTCTGACTAGGGATATTTAATGATTTATCCTACGTGGACTGATACTGTCTCATATCATTCTCTGTCCAGGAACAAATCATAGGGACCTCCTATCATTTATATATCTAGGTGATCTAATCACAAATGATAAGAGTGCAATCTCATTTGTCACATAGTTAATTTGTACAACAACACCATGATCTGTACAAATAGTGACGCTATGGGTCATAATTGTCCAACAATATATATATATATATAAAGTATACATAAGGCAATTCTTTTTAATATGGGTGTTCACGGGTCGGGTCGGGTCGGATTTTTCGATTTTTTTTAATGACCCGATCGGGTCGGGTCATTCGGGTCCTTCGACCCATAACCCGAAATTTGAGAAGGTGACCCGCGCGGGTCGGGTCGTAATGGGTCGGATCGGGTCAACATAATATGCAGTAAATATAATATATATATATATTATTGATACAAATTTGACGAGGCGGGTGAGTAGCTGAAATGGTAAAGTATTTGATTAATATCTACCTGATCATGAGTTCGATTCTCACCATTAACATTTTGTTTAAAAAATAAAATTTTCGAAAATTGTTTAAGTTGGGATTCGAACCTGGGACCATTTAAAGACTAAGTAAATACTTTGTCATTTCAGCTACACTTTGACCTGAAATTGAATTTTAAAATTCATAAACCAGACCGGGTCGGGTCGGGTCGCGGGTCGACCCGACCCTATGAATAACCCTACTGTTTAAGATCGCCGAGAGCTTTTGATAAACAAAAGAAAAGAGAGAGAGAAATAGAAGCATAAGAAAATGGCTTCATAAGGCACAATATAAGGTAAAGGGATAAGGAACTTAATAAGGGAGAGTAAGCTTCTCACTAACAAGAAGAGGGGAGCGGAGGGTGATCTCCTCAGTGTAAACTGTCAACAGATCTACAGGAATTTCCGCTGCATATATGGATTCTAAATCAGGTACGCTCTCAGAATCATCTGATTAATTCTTTTCATTGTATTATAGGCTCTTGTGTTGAGGTCCTGTTGTAAATAAATTTTAACATGTGATATCAGAGCATCAGGAACACAATCTTAGAATTTTTGGATTTTTCATAAAGTTAAAGAAAAATCTGATGAATATTTCAGATGAATTTTTTATTATATCTATATTATTTTGATCTGTTGATTGTTATTATTAATTACTCCAATTTTTAAGCACATAAAATTATTGGATTAATTATTAAATAAGAATTTTGGAATTTATAAAAACTGAAATATGGTGAATAGAAGTTCAGATATGGGATTCAGGAGATGAGGCAAATACTGAATTGGATGAAGAAATCATGAGAGAAAAGAAAAATTGTTTTTCGAATATATGAATTTACCTTTAAAGCAAATTATTACTTTTCTTTTTGAAAGTTGAAAAGTCAAAAGGCATGCATTGATTTCGAATTCAGCAGCAATATAAAATGAAATGAAATGAAAAGATGATAATTGAGTTTTGCTGTGTGGGGCTGTGCACTGTGCTAACAGCTTCTTGAAGAAGATGTATGCGCGTTCGTTGCACGCGCGTATAGCATACAGATCCCTGTTTAATAGCATACTGTCGCAACTATTATAATTTGATCCCAGAATTTCATTTTAACTTCAGTTTTATCCCAAAATTTAAATATAAAGCCATAATTAATTATTAATTATTAATGATAATTTAAGAGATAAATTGTTATCTCATAAAGTTTTATTTATACATAGGTATAAAAATTATCATTTGTTAGAGATAATTAATTGTCTCTCATAAAGAAAATTCCAATGCAATTAATAAAGAAAAGTTTCTGAATCATCTTATATGAAGAATTTTTAATTATATATTGTATATTTTGCCCAAATGTGTTTGTACAGTGATGTGCTAAAATTCTTGGTATAATACTCTTTTATGACTTGGAGTATTATTTATTATCTTGTGTCGTGCTTAAACTAAAGAATTGCATTATTATTTATTTTTCAGTCACATTTTCAGTTAACAACAACACTGTGACTATAGAGATGTTAACTGGCTCCAATTTTAAAGTGTGGAAGAGGGATGTGCAGTTTGCTATGGAATTAGCAGATATAGATCTTGCTATGAATACTCCTAAGCTAGCTGATATTAATAGTTCCAGTACTGATACTGATAAACAGCTGCATACAGTATGGCATAAGTCAAATCGCATGTGCTATTTGACTATAAAGAGATCAATTCCTGAGTATTTGCTAAGGGGTCTTCCAGAAACCTCTATAGCAAAAGATTTCCTGATATTTGTATCTAAAAGATATAACATCTCAATCAATGCAAAAATTGGTACCCTTCTGAAGTAATTATACTCAATGAAGTATAATGGTAACAAAGTTGTTAGGGAGTATATCTTAATGATGGTCCATATTCAGAATAAGCTGGAAAATCTTAACATTGTTCTTCCAGAAGCTTGCATTGTCCATCAAGCATTGAATACTCTGCCTACATAGTTTGGTACAATTGTAACTAATATAATTCGAGGGAAGAACCGTGGAATGTTAATGATTTCATTTCCATTTGTGTTGCTGAGGAAGAGAAACTTAAAACATGTCATATAGATATATTTCTCATTTTTTTGAAGTCTCGCTTCTGGTAATCATCAAAATTACAATAAAACTGGTCAGACAAGTGTTGTGGTGTTCGGTTTACTAAGTCATCCCAAGATCAATTAAGTGATGAAAACATGTGAATACATCAAAGTAAAGTTGCGGAATACTCACTTTGATCGGCTTTTGCGATGCGAAGAACAACAAAAATTTCTCATTCATTGAAGCTCTCGGCCAAGGCCTTTTTGTGCTCCTTGAAGTTTCGGTCAACCCCTCCATTTGTGCTCCTTCAAGCTCCAAGCTTTAAGTGTGATTCCATGATCATGAATGAGTTTCCCTATCACCTTTGTTTGACCCTTGGATGTGCTAGCATCATCGAAATTTTGCCACAAAATCTCCCTTTGTTTTCTTGTTGTTCTCGGCCAAGCCAAGAACATTTTGTTGGACAATTATGACCCATAGCGTCACTATTTGTACAGATCCCGTGTTGTTGTACAAATTAACTATGTAACAAAGGAGATTGCACTCTTATCATTTGTGATTAGATCACCTAGATATATAAATGATGAGAGGTCCCTATGATTTGTTCCTGGACGGAGAATGATATGAGACAGTATCAGTCCACGAAGGATAAATCATTAAACATCCCTAGTCAGAGCATTATCGAGATTGGACATCGATGAATGCGTAAAAGACTAGTATTACACTTGTGCGCGTTTGTGAGAGCACAACGACATAGTTCTCATATATTTGGGTATAGGATACTTATGCAAGTGTAATAGGAGGTTGTGTTTCACCGATGGTACGGGAAACAACTTCGCTCTGGATTAGACCCCTCGGAATTCCATTGGTAGTATGACTATGTGTCTATGGAAGTTCGAAATCAGGGTAGGTGTATTTGGTCTTAACCTGAGACTTGCACCGCTAATGCATACGATAATCATATATACTTTGGTTGAGGTCGTCCAGGGCTGTAACAGGTTATGTGTACGCCGATGCTGAGTATATCGAGAATCGTAGTGTGTTGGGTGTGATGTCAAGACGGAAGTGTCACTCCAGTCATATGGAGTTGATGATCGCGCAAGGATACAGAACTCGTTCTCTATATAAGGTTGCAACCGTCGGGATAATATGACTTGGTCATGATTATCCGATATTAAAGAGAATAGTTGCTTGTTATCCGATATATGCTTCGTACGGGGCAGACACTGTACCAGCCCCAGGCATTGCATGTGATCATCTGATACTGGACAAAAATACGCAATACTACGGTATACTACGCTTGATATAGATCCTTATTCCTGTAAGGATATTTCCGGAGAATTGGGTAGGCATGGTGCTTTGCTAGAAGCCAACCTGTCTTGTAAATCGGTAAAACGTACGGATAGTCTGATGACCGATTTGACTGCCACCATATCCGGGGATCTCATGGGTTGCTTCCCAAAGATTCATCGATGACGTATGACTCGCACTTTTAATTAATCTGGGATTAATTAGATGAGAGAGAAAATTAATCTGGGATTAATTACGGAGATATTTTATCTGGGATAAAATATCAATTTAAAGAGAGAGAATGATTAATTTGAATTAATCGATAATTAATATATTTGATATATTAAACGAAATTGGATTTCGACGCGGAATTAAAATTAGATTTTAATTCGGGCGAGCGAATTAATTTAGAATTAATTCGTTATGGACGTGAATAGTGATTTCGCTAGGCGTAATCATTTAATTACGACGCGACGGAAAATTCGTTAATTTGGAATTAGCGAAACCGAGCCCGAGATTATTTACGAGCGCATTCGCATTTCGAATTCGAGCGCGGCTCGTGAAATCAAGCGTCAAATCGCTAGTTGCATCTAGCGTCACATCAAGCGTCAAATCACTTGTCACTTTGAGTGATGTGACTTGACAACTTGATTGAGTTGACTTGATGTGATGAGTGATGTGTGTGGTTGGCAATAAAGCCAAATGTGTGTGAAATGAAATGGAAATTCATTTCATGTGTATTAGATACACAACAAAGACACATAAACGTAACACACACTTTCCCTCCTCTCTCTCCTCTCTTCTTCTCCCTCACTCACGACATTTTCTGTTTCTAAAGAGGCAGTGAACTGCCGAATTTAACAAAGGAAATGGAGGGAAGCAAGTGCGTTTTGTGGCAAAACAAGAGTGCTAGCACACTCGGGATCAATGCGAGGTGAAGATGGAAGTTACCCATGAGCCGGGAATCAACCACGACAGCCAGGACGCTTGCTTTTTGATGATGAAAACCGAAACCTATTGAGGACAGAAACTGCTACTGTAGTGCAGTCCACACTTGTGATTGCAGATTTCGTTTTTTTTATTGCCTCCATTTCCTCGCTCAACCGCTCGATTGTAAGTATTATTCTGCAACTTCCGTCGTTGTATTCACTTGTGTTTCATGCTTGAGTTTTGATCTTGGGACCTATAGAAACTCCAACAATGGTATCAGAGCTTAGGTTAAAGCATGAAAAAGTTAGGGCTAAAATTTGGGCAAACTTGATTTTGAGCATGATAAATTAAATGGATGGATTTGTATGCTTAATTGTGTTTGAATTGAAGATTGATTGGGTCAACTTCAAGAAAATTTGATTGGATCATTTTTCCCCCAAATTTCCACCTTGGCCGAAAGTTGAACATGATTTTAATGTCTTGGGATTTTTGATTTTTGACAATTGGATGTGTTGGAAATCATTCGGGAATATGATTTGATGTCGATTGTGGAATCAATTGGATTGAATTCGAATCGGACGTAAAATCCCCAAATTGCCAAGTATGTTATTTAGCATGAAATTGGGTAAAATGAATTTGAGCATGTAATTATGAAATTGGATGATTAAGTATGTTTGAATATGTTTTAATTGATAATTGATTGGATCAATTTGAAGAAATTATGTTTGGAACAAATTTCCCCAAAATGCTTTTGTTGGCCGAATAGTAACTTAGCCCTAAAGTCTTGGAATTTTGATTTTTTTAATTCATTGGATGAGTTAGAATCAATTAGGATGTTGATTTAATGTCGATTGTGGGATTAATTGGATTGAAACCAAATCGGATATAAAATCTTCTCCTTGGCCGAGACTTAAAGAGCATGTAATGGGTTTGATTTTAATCAAAATGTGTTGGACATATGATGATGATAATGAGCATGATTAATTGTATGAATTGATGTTTTAGAAATGTTAATTTGAGTGATTAATCATGATATACACTTTAGGTAATTAAATTGCGAAATTGGATTTGTGTAATTTAATTAATTTGGCTAATTTTGGAAATTGAGCTTGAATTGTTGTTATTGGGCTTATTGGGCTTTGTTGTACAAAGTTTGGTTTAGGCAAAATTGGTTGGATACAATTGGGCCCAAAACCGCATCCATAAAGCCCAAATGCGACTAATGGACCTTTAAAGTTTAATTAGGCCTAATGGGCCAGATTGAATTCTAGGCTTATGGGGTAACTCCGGATTGGATTTTGGTTATTCGGTTTGACTCGAGTTGACCAAAAGTCCACGCCTTAAGAAATTAATTAAAAGCCCATTAGACTTTAATTAAATTAATATTGGATATTAATCGGGCTTTGAGACCCGAAACAATTAAATTTGGAATTTAAGTCGTAAGGTTCGTAAATAAAGTGTAATATTTAATTTGGAATTAAATAGTGGATTAGTATTAAATACATATTAAATTGGATTTAATTATGTAGTTTAATTTAATTCCGGAATTCGTACTTTAAGTACTTATTCGCAAAAACGAGTTTGACTCGAACAAAATCAAATCGTTGTTTGAACATTGGATGATCACTAATTATCAGATTAATTAATTGGATTAGATTGATTGATAACATGCTTGAGTGAATACATGGTTGTGATGCATGAATAATGTATATCAGATGGATATTAGATGGGTAGGGCAATTTTAGAAATTGTTGTAATAAATTTGATTTATTAATTGGACCTGCGTGTCCAGCCTTATCACCTCCTATTCTTTGTATTCTCTTCTCACCTATTCCCCTCAATGTAAATGAGGTTTCTTTAGAAGTGTAGTGTAACGGGTAGAAGAAATATTTGTGCTAGCAGGAGAGAGAAAGTGAGAGATTTGATCTAGGATCAATGTGTAAAATATCCATCCGCATATCATTATTATTTTCATATACGCTTTATTATGTATTTAGAATGCATGTTTAAAGGTGTATGATGATGAGACCTTAACAAAGATAATAAATTAGTTGCCAATTTGCACGCGAAAAACCCTCGCTAAATATTAAGCGTCATTCCTTCCATTGAGTGATTCTCACTCAAGATCGAAGACGTCATTGGTTTGTTGGCCAAAGTCAAGGCCTTTTTCTGTCGAAGATGTGTTTGAATCACGAAGGATTTGTTACATGTCAGTGTCATGTCCAAGTTGTGGTTTGTTGGCCAAAGTCAAGACCACTTCTTGTCCATCGACATTGATTACGAAGCTTTCCATGGTCAATGGGTCGCGCTTGACTGGGATCATTAGGTTTGTTGTGCCAAAGCCAAGGCCTAGTTGATTCAAAGGAAAAGGTTAGGATAACATTGGATGTATTGGCATATATAAGATATATGTTTAGGATTTGGAAGTCCACCTACTGGATCTAGGAATTGGATTGGATCCAATTGATCTTAGAGATCTACCTAGTTAATTATCATACAATTTGTTGGCCAAAGTCAAGATTGTGTGATATTTAACGGGATCCTAGCCCACTAGGAAACACGGTTTCCCGAGTACTCGACAGAGGGTTGGAGGCTCGCCGAAAAATAGTGGGAGGCAAGAATTGAATTTGCAATATTCGTTCAATTACTCGCCATACGCGCTCATTCAAATATCATTCGTCATATAAATTAAATGTTAGTTGGACTAATATTTAAATTGTTGTTTTAATAAACAGTTGGACTGTATTATAGTTGATTATATAATTAGATTATAGTAATCAATATATTTGAATTAATTAATTTCGATTTATAGTTGGACTATAGTAATCAATATAATTGAGGTTAATTAATTTAAATTATATTTGATTGTATAGTTGGACTATCATAATCATTATAATATATAGTACCACAAATCGTTGATTAAATAGTTGGACTATTAGAATCAAGATATATTGAAAGATTGACATTTAAAACATAATCCTAGGGAAAATGTATTTAAATGGATTAATTTTCAAATCGGGAATAAATTTTCAGGATGGTCCTGGAAACTAATAAGTTATTTTATTTGATAAAATAATGCCTGAAAATCGGAGTTAAGCAAATAAGTGGAACATGATATTTGGAATATTCATGTAATGATAACTTTAGTGCTTAATCCATAATACTTGTCATATAGACTCCTTAATTTCTTTATCAGAACTAAGGATTAGATTCTTAAAGTATGATATTGAAATTGAAGGATATTCAAAGATTAGATCTTGGAAGTACTTTTAAAAATTGCAATAAATAATTCTTGGAGAATTAAAGACTATTCTCAAGGAGACAAAGTCAAAATTTGCAATTAGGCAAGTAGTGCAAGGCACACCTTACTTCAAATTCTAGAAACCCGAGGCTTGGTCAAAGGCAACCGGAATATTGAAAATGACAAAGGCAAAATCATTATAGTCTTCTTGAAAGATAAATGACATATCCCAAAATGTCTGCACAATTGTGGCAAACGGAATCGCGAAGCGTGACTGTCGTTTGGACAAAGCAGACATGAAGGAATTGAAGACGAGCAAGGCTCTGACTTCAAATATGTTTGTCAAAATTATGTTCATTACTAGTATTAAAATTGGATTTTTAGATACTTAATATGGTACATAATAAATATATATATTGATGTTCAGAATCTGCTATGAGCAGGATTAGAGAACTGTTATAATGTAACTAGTTTGACTAGATACATTATCTCTTTATCAGTGTTTAACCCATTGCGGGTGAACCTTTATATTTTAGAACACTAAAGTGTTTTATTATATAAGGATGATATTGAGATAAACACATTAGATGTGAATAACATAATTTATCTTTTGAATATAAATAAATCTCAAATGTATATAATGACAAACAAATAGCTCAAAGTGATTTGATCAGAAGAAACTAATTATGGCATTGTTGTCTGGGACACAATCGAACAAGACTAGTATATCCACACTTTCGAAGAGTGGGTACTCGGACTGTTTTGATTCCAATCAAATAAAGTCTACGAATCTAGTTTATTGGGCAATGTGCCTAAAACACTATTTACTTGGTAAAAGTGTAAATGCCACCGATCTATTAGCCCTAGTTCATAATGAAGCAAGTGGGCCCATGTCTAGCTAGGCTAGATGTGGATATGAATATTTCGTGACCTATACAGATGTGGCATCGCGTAATGGTTGTGTGTTTCTTTTGAAGAACACAAATTGAAAACTTTTAGAGTTTCGACACGAAATAGACAAACAGATCGACTATAGTATTATACCGTCACGGTAAGACCGTAATGGAAAATACTTAAGCAATAAGTTTCTTATATACTTGAAAGAGTATAGTATTCTTTCAAATGAGGACTCCTCCCGGATCACGTCAAAGTGACGGTGTGTCCGTACTGGATAAATCGAATTTTGTTAGACATGATAAGGTTAATCAAAAGTCGCTCTGAGCTACCATTTCCTTCAACGGATACGGATTAACAGTGCAATAACTTATTTAGAATAAGGTTCTATTAATAATCTGTTTGACAAATATCATATTAGATATGAACGGGAAAGAAATCGGGTTTCTCATTCCTGACCATTTGGGATGCTAGGCATATGTTTGGATGATACCAAACTAAAACCCAAATTGGATAAGTGTCAATTGTAGGCTATCCTAGGGATACCATAAGTA
This sequence comes from Zanthoxylum bungeanum, assembly GCA_019454045.1. Classification (NCBI taxonomy): domain Eukaryota; kingdom Viridiplantae; phylum Streptophyta; class Magnoliopsida; order Sapindales; family Rutaceae; genus Zanthoxylum; species Zanthoxylum bungeanum. The sequence continues at coordinate 27,024 of SKCR01029424.1, read as the reverse complement.
TTGTATTTATACATCTCACAAGAGAACAATTAGATTGTTGCTCACCATGCAGTTTTCCTGAGAGGAATACAGACATGCAGTGGTAAGTGGGAGGATAGTAAAACTCGATGAAAATCGGAGTAATACTATTCAAGGCACCTATTCCTAATGGAACATAAATAGTTCATCAAGGATGAAACTATTCCATTAATCTTCGAATACACAAGAACTGCGTAGATCGGAGAGAGTCAGAAAACAACCTGGGGTATGGGTTTCTGATCTCACCTCCTAAAGATGTTAATCTTTTAAGGTATACCAACTGATTACGTATGAGGTAGTGATACAAGGTATCGACTCCCTATTATGACAAAGTGTCATGAGTCCGAAATGGATTCCATGTATATCAACAAGTTTGGATACTAGTTGATGTACCATAAGACATTGTGTCTATTGGTACTTTATAAGTCTTCAAGGAAGACATACATGGAAGGCAACATACCAACGTACTAAGCTAGGCTTGTAAAGAAAAGGTAGAGTTATCAACATTGTGTTGATTACGACGAAACCTTTTACCTGTTGCCATTGTAAATCCATTTGGATAATGCTTGCTAAAGCTGTGTATTTCATTTATGAAATATGACAGCTTAACGGAAAATCTCTTTCCTGAAAAATGAAACCTTTCAGAGGATGTTTATAACATCCTATCGGTTTTGTCGTACCATAACAAGAAAACAAGGTTTGCAGGTTATTCGATCCATGTTTGGATTGAAGCAAGCATAGGTTCTAGGAATTATCGTTTTGATGTAATCATAATGTAGTATGATTTAATTCAAAACGAAATGATTCTTGTGTATATAAAAGGGTTAGTGGGAGTGCACTGACATGAATGTCCTGTAAGATAATGATAATATGTCATTTCTTGGAAATGATATTCCCATAAAATAATAGGTGAAAGCTTGGCTTTCCTGATAACGACTATAAGTCGTAACAAAGGTATTATACAATAGTATAACGGTACAGTGAGGTGGAAATCTTCCAAACAAGATTCTGTTGCCGAATAAACAACAAATGCGGGTTATTGCTGCAGCTGAAGCATCAATAGAAGCCTTCTGGGGTCGATAAATAAATCTAATTAGATTAGATATAATTCTGTTAGCAGCTGAGCTAGGCTACAGCGCATGCTAAAGAATCAATGGTCTCATCAACGATCCAGATAAATACTTCGACTATTAATCTGATTCGTTCGGATCATACATCGTGACGATGTGATGATCGAATAAATCGCATCAGACGATAATCATGCAAATCGTACATAGTTCGGGTGTCAGACACTCGAGTGACTGGCTATAGTCCAAGTGGGAGATTGTTGGACAATTATGACCCATAGCGTCACTATTTGTACAGATCACGGTGTTGCTGTACAAATTAACTATGTGACAAAGGAGATTGCACTCTTATCATTTGTGATTAGATCACCTAGATATATAAATGATGGAAGGTCCCTATGATTTGTTCCTGGACGGAGAATGATATGAGACAGTATCAGTCCACGAAGGATAAATCATTAAACATCCCTAGTCAGAGCATTATCGAGATTGGACATCGATGAATGCGTAAAAGACTAGTATTACACTTGTGCGCGTTTGTGAGAGCACAACGGCATAGTTCTCATATATTTGGGTATATGATACTTATGCAAGTGTAATAGGAGGTTGTGTTTCACCGATGGTACGGGAAACAGCTTCGCTCTGGATTAGACCCCTCGTAATTCCATTGGAAGTATGACTATGTGTCTATGGAAGTCCGAAATCAGGGTAGGTGTATTTGGTCTTAACCTGAGACTTGCACCGCTAATGCATACGATAATCATTATACTTTGGTTGAGGTCGTCCAGGGTGTAACAGGTTCTGTGTACGCCGATGCTGAGTATATCGAGAATCGTAGTGTGTTGGGTGTGATGTCAAGACGGAAGTGTCACTCCAGTCATATGGAGTTGATGATCGCGCAAGGATACAGAACTCGTTCTCTATATAAGGTTGCAACCGTCGGGATAATATGACTTGGTCATGATTATCCGATATTAAAGAGAATAGTTGCTTGTTATCCGATATATGCTTCGTACGGGGCAGACACTGTACCAGCCCCAGGCATTGCATGTGATCATCTGATACTGGACAAAAATACGCAATACTACGGTATACTACGCTTGATATAGATCCTTATTCCTGTAAGGATATTTCCGGAGAATTGGGTAGGCATGGTGCTTTGCTAGAAGCCAACCTTGTCTTGTAAATCGGTAAAACGTACGGATAGTCTGATGACCGATTTGACTGCCAACATATCCGGGGATCTCATGGGTTGCTTCCCAAAGATTCATCGATGACGTATGACTCGCACTTTTAATTAATCTGGGATTAATTAGATGAGAGAGAAAATTAATCTGGGATTAATTACGGAGATATTTTATCTGGGATAAAATATCAATTTAAAGAGAGAGAATGATTAATTTGGAATTAATCGATTAATTAATATATTTGATATATTAAACGAAATTGGATTTCGACGCGGAATTAAAATTAGATTTTAATTCGGGCGAGCGAATTAATTTAGAATTAATTCGTTATGGACGTGAATAGTGATTTCGCTAGGCGTAATCATTTAATTACGACGCGACGGAAAATTCGTTAATTTGGAATTAGCGAAACCGAGCCCGAGATTATTTACGAGCGCATTCGCATTTCGAATTCGAGCGCGGCTCGTGAAATCAAGCGTCAAATCGCTAGTTGCATCTAGCGTCACATCAAGCGTCAAATCACTTGTCACTTTGAGTGATGTGACTTGACAACTTGATTGAGTTGACTTGATGTGATGAGTGATGTGTGTGGTTGGCAATTAAAGCCAAATGTGTGTGAAATGAAATGGAAATTCATTTCATGTGTATTAGATACACAACAAAGACACATAAACCGTAACACACACTTTCCCTCCTCTCTCTCCTCTCCTTCTTCTCCCTCACTCACGACATTTTCTGTTTCTAAAGAGGCAGTGAACTGCCGAATTTAACAAAGGAAATGGAGGGAAGCAAGTGCGTTTTGTGGCAAAACAAGAGTGCTAGCACACTCCGGGATCAATGCGAAGGTGATATGGAAGCTTACCCATGAGCCGGGAATCACCACGACGAAGCTTGGAGCTTGTTTTGATGATGAAAACTGAAACCATTGAGGACAGAAACTGCTACTGCAGTGCAGTCCACCAGTGAGCAGATTTCGTTTTTTTTTTTATTGCCTCCTTCGTCGCTCAACCGCTCGATGTAAGTATTCTGCAACTTCCGTCGTTGTATTCACTTGTGTTTCATGCTTGAGTTTTGATCTTGGGACCTATAGAAACTCCAACACATTTGAGAGGAAAAAAGTTTCTAAAACCGTGAGGTAGGGGAGAGGGAGAGAAGAAGATGAGTTGATTTGTGCATAGTGTAATCTAATTACACTTAATGAAAGTCAAATACCAAAGTAATAAAAAATGGTAAATGTGTTTCAAGCCATCACACTAGTGTGTTTCACACTCAACCACCAACCACCAACTTCCATCACATTAAAGTGATAAAGTTGACTAGTGATGCGACGCATGATGTGACTTGTGGGCCCCACTTGATTCGAAATGCGTTTGGGCCCGTAAAAACTCCCTGGCTCGGGTTCGCTAATTTCGAATTAACAAATTTTACGTTACGACGTAATTAAATCAAATTTAATTAAATAATTATGCCTAGCAAAATTACTATTCACATCGCTCGCGAATTAATTCTAAATTAACTCGTTCGCCCGAATTAAAATCTAATTTTAATTCTGCGTCGAAATCTAATTTCGTATATATATCGAATATATTATTTTATCGATTAATTCCAAATTAATCATTCTCTCTCTATAAATAGTATTTTATCCCAGATAAAATATCTCCGTAATTAATCCTAGATTAATTTTCTCTCTCTAATAATTAATCCCAGATTAATTATGTGCGAGTCATATGTCATCGGTGAATCTTCGGGAAGCGACCCATGAGATCCCTGGATATGTTGGCAGTAAATCTGGTCGTCGGACTATCCGAACACGTACGTACCTAGTACTACGTTTTTACCGATTTACAAGACATGGTTGGCTTCTAGCAAAGCACCGTGCCTACCCAATTCTCCAAAAATATTCTTAAAGGAATATGTGATCTATATTAGGCGTAGTATACGTAGTATTACGTATTGCGATCCAATATCGGATGTCACGTGCTAGGCCTGGGGCTGGAATTGTGTCTGCCCCGTACGAAGCACATATCGGATCTCTGGTAACTAGGCTCTATAATGGGATAAGCATGACCTAGTCATATTATCCCGATAGCTACATTATATAAGAGCACCAGTTCCGTATCCTACGTGATCATCATCTCCATATGACTGGACTGATACTTCCTTCTTGACATCACACCCAATACAGTACGATTCTCAATATACCCAGAAGAGGCGTACACAGAACCGGTTAAAGCCATGGACGACCAAAACCAAAGTATATTGATTGTCGCAAGTATTAGCGGTGCAAGTCTCAAGTTAAGACCAAATACACCTACCCTGATTCGGACTTCCATAGACACATAGTCATACTACCAATGGAATTCCGATGGGTCTATCCAGAGTGAAGCTGTTTCCGTACCATCGGTAAACACAACCTCCTATTACACTTGCATGCGTATCCAATACCCAAATATATGAGAACTATGCCGTTATGCTCCCATAACATGCACAAGTGTAATACTAGTCTATTCCGCATTATCGATGTCCAATCTCGATAACACTCCGACTAGGGATGTTTTAATGATTAAACCTTCGTGGATTGATATTGTTTCATATCATCTCAATCCGGAACTAATCATATGGACTCTTATCATTTATATATCCCAGTAATCTAATTACAAATGATAAAAGAGCAATTTCCTTTGTCACATAGTTAATTTGTACAATAACACCATGTTCTGTACAAATAGTGATGTTATGGGTCATAATTGTCCAAAAATCTCCCACTTGGCCTATAGCCAATCACTCAAGTGTCCTACACTTGAACTATGTATGGGTCGCTCAAACTTCTGCTGAGAAAAAATACTTTCGTCAGCGGATATGCAAAGTTATCATCTGATGTGATTTATTCCATCATCACATCGCCACGATGTATGATCCGAACGAATCAGATGAATAGTTGAAGTATATACTTGGATCGTTGATGAGACCATTAATTCTTTAGCATGTGCTGTAGCCTAGCTTAGCTACTAACAGAAATACTCCTAATCTGATTAGGATTATTAAGATCCAAAATGCTTCTATTGTTGCCTCAGCTGCATCAATATTCCGCTTTTGTTGTTTATTCGGTAATAGTATCTTGCTTGGAATATTTCCAGCTCACCGTTCCGTTATTCAAACTATATATAGTACCACTATTACGACTTATAGTCGTTTTTGTCGGTTTGGAAACTTGTAACGGTGAACCCAGTCACTTCAAGCTTTTCTCCTCCATAGTTCAAGAAAGCATCTTTAGTTCATCTAAGATACTTAAGGAAGTTCTTAACATCAATCCAGTGACTATCACTTGGATTGGCCTGATTGTGACTCCATATGCTCAAAGCATATGAGACACCAGGTCGCGTACATTTCTTTCAATGTACGAGTTCTCAGAGAGTGCCAAAAACTTTTAGATGTATCCCAGTAGATCTTTATTCCTAGAATAAAGGTTGTTTTCTCCCAAGTAGTCTACGGAGAATTTTCATGAAAGCCAAGCTTTCACCGATTGTAATATGGGAATATCATTTCCAAGAAATGGTATATCATCATTTTATAGGACAATCGCTTTTAGTGCGCTCCCACTAACCTCCTTATATACACCAGAATCATTTTCGTTTTGAATTAAATCATATACCATTATGCTTACATCAAAACGATAATTCCAAGAACGCAATGCTTGCTTCAATCCATAAATGGATCGAAATAACTTGCAAACCTTGTTTGCTTGTTTAGGTATGACAAAATCGTCAGGATGTTGTAAACATCCTCCAAAAGGTTTCCTTTTAAGGAAAGTGATTTTGACGTTCAGCTGCCATATTTCATGAATGAAACATGCAGCATTAGCAAGCATTATCCAAATGGATTTAATCATGGCAACGATTAAAAGGTTTCGTCGTAATCGACACAATGTTGATAATGATACCTTTTCGCTACAAGCCTAGCTTTGTACGTTGGTATATTGCCATCCATGTATGTCTTTCTTGAAGACTTATATAGTACCAATAAGCACAATGCCTTCCGGTACAAAAACCAGTGTCTAAACTTGGTTGGTATACATGGAATCCATTTCGGACATCATGGCACTTTGCCATAATTGGGAGTCGATACCTTGTATCATTTCCTCATACGTAGCCAGTTCGTATTCCTCAATAAGATTGACATCTTTACGAGGTGAGATCAGAAACCCATACCTCCCAGGTTGTTTTCTGACTCTCTCCGACTTACGCGGTTTTTGTGTATTCGAAGATTATTGGTACAATTTCATCCTTGATGAACTGTTTGTGTTCCATTAGGACTCGGTGCCAGGAATAGTATTACTCTCCTCCCACTTACCACTGCATATAGGTATTCCTCTTAAGAAAACCGCTGTAGACAACAGAACCTGGGCGACGTTGTTCTAGGCTCGCGGCCTAGTGGGAAGTATGAAATAACATGGTGTCGCCACCCGGTGTGACCGGGACAAAGATTTAAGGCCGCACTCACCCCTCGCAAGGGAAGACCTCAAACCGTTGGGTTCGGAATGGTCCCTTACTTATGTCACTTGTGATGATATAATTTGTGCAATAAACTAACCGAATCTATTCATCATTCATGCTCAATGGTACTTAGATCTAACATGCTTTCATCCAAATAATTCCACGCAATGTAACACAACAAGCATATTGAACCATTAAATCAACATGTATAAATCATTACCCAAACGCATCATAAACTAAGAACATGCATAATGAACAACCTAAACAGGCTTTAACAAATGAATAACAAACTAAATTAAACCATGCTTTAAATAATAAACATATAACCTAAAGACTATAACATGCTCAAATACAAATTAGGATGAGACGAGATGCGTGCATCTTAAGTGGTACGTGGCATTGTATCCCGAGTGCAGACCATACTACCGTCCATTCGGAATCGGCTACGAAATTTACGTCCGGGTTTCCATCCAATATACCACAAAAGGGAACACATATCCCACTCATCCAACAATCACATCACGCTTCAAACGACTCTCATGCAATAATATTTTAAAATAAATAAAACAAAAATAAAGATGATAAGTAAAAAGGTGCCCTCAGGTCTAACCTCTTTTGTTGTCTCACGAAGGGCGTTACACGTCCGTTGGAAGGGTGAATGATCCGCAACCCTTTTGGTTCACCAACTCAACGTCTTTCCTCGCTGTTTTGTTGTTCGGGCTGCCGTTTTTACTCCGTTTCGCTGCTGTTTTAAGGGTATTTTCTGGTCACTGTTTTGGGTAGTTTCGGGGACTGTTTTAGAGGCTAAATAATGCAGTTTTTTGGTGCGGTTTTAGGTCAGTTTCTGGATGATTTTAGGGGTGTTTTCCAGGTCTAATATTGCGACAAACTGGACAGTGCAGTGGGCTTTAATGGCGTGCAGTTTGGTGTGTGTAATGGGCTCAAAAGACAGTGCAGTGCAAGGAAGATTAGGCAGCAGTTTGGGCAGTTTGTAGGGGGGTTTTGCGGCAGTGAGGGGGGCTTAGTTTGTGGTGTTTTTGGCCAGTGGTAAGGGCAGGTGGCTGTTGGGTGGAATGCGTGGCTGTTAGCGTGCAGGTCAGTGGGCGTTTTAAGGCAATTGGCGTGAGAGTGTGGTTGAAGGGAGGCTATGTGGCTTGTGAGTGAGGGACGCAGTGGGCTCGTGGTGTTTGTTAAATGGCTGGTGTGAAGGCTTGCAAATTGCGTGAAGGGCAGAGGCTGCTGGCTTGAATTGTCGGCTATGTGGTGTGATTAGTGGGTGCGGTCTTCACGTGAGGGGGGACAGTGTGCGATGGTGGAGGGCTTTGTTATTTTGTTTGTGATTTTTGTGAGGATGAGCCAGGGTTTGAATGTGTGGAGAGGGGTTATTTTTATAGGCAAGGGGATGGGTTTTACCTTGTTGGGGAAGGAATAGGATTTGTGAGATATTCTTTTAATTAAAATGTGATAAGGGAAATCTTTAATTAAGGGAAATGATTTGATTTTTTCTTTTTAGTTAAGGATATGATTTAGTTTGATTAGGCAAGGAATCCATGAGATTTATTTAAATTGGTAGGTGATTTAATTAAATTAGGAATGTGATTTATTTTAATTAGGAATGTCATTTATGGAATTTAATTTGAATATTTTAATTTAGGAAATGAATTTTAATTTGTGACATGTGTTTTATTTAATTTAATTGGATTTATTTAGTTTAGGGATGTGATTTAATTTAATTTAATTTAAGTTTAATTTAATTAGTTTTAATTTAATTTGTGACATGTATTTTAAATGTTTTAATTATTTAATTTGTGAGATGTGTTTTAAATGTTTTAATTATTTTTGGATGTGATTTAATGGGTTTGGTGTGTTTAAAAACAGAGGTCCAACAAGCGAACCCGAAGCGAAACAAGCGAGTTAAATCTGACAAAATGCTAATTTCCAACTTTACCCTTCCAACGTCCATTTCCCACGGCTTTCACAACTAAAGAGGTAGTGTCTCCATACGAGACTCATCATCGGGCTGATATGCAAAAATGCAATGCCTACAACCGCATGGTGAGCAATAATTACATTATTCTCGTGTGAGTTGTATAAGTACTATACTTTGGTTTCCCTAGGATAACCTACAAATTAGGCACTTATCCGATTTGGGTTCAAGTTTGGTATCATCCAAACATATGCCCAGCATTCCCAAATCTTCAGGAATTAGAAAACCTAGTTTCTTTCCTGTTCATATTAATATGAAATCTGTCAAATAGATTTTTCATGGAACCTTATTCAAAATAAGTATTGCACTGTTTAATGCGTATCTCTAGAAGGAAAATGGTAGCTCAGAGCGACTCATAATTAACCTCACTATGTCCAACAAGGTTCGGTTTCTCAGTTCGGACACACCGCTCAATTGAGGTGTTCCGGGAGGAGTCCACTATGAAAGAAAACTGTACTCTTTCAAATAATTGAGAAACTTATTGCTTAAGTATTTTCATCATGGTCTAACCGTGACGGTTTTAATACTTTAGCTGATCTGTTTGTCTACTTCGTGTCGAAACTCTTTGAATTTATCAAAAATTTTCGATTCGTGTTTCTAAGGAAACACATAACCATAACGCGATGCCACATCCATAAAGGTTATGAAGTGTTCATATCCACCTCTAGCCTAGCTAGACATGGGCCCACTTACGTCACTATGAACGAGGGCTAACAAATCGATGGCATTTGTACTTTTACCAAGTAAAAGGTGTTTTAGGCACTTTGCCTAATAAACCAGATTCGTAGACATCATTTGAATTAGAATCAAATCCGTCCTAGTATCCACTCTTCAAAAGTGTGGATATACGAGTCTTGCCTAATGTGTCCCATACAACAATGCCACATATAAGTCTCATCTGATCAAATCAGTTTGAGCTATTTGTTTATCATATCATACGTTAGAGATTCATTTATATTCAAAATATAAATACTGTTATTCACATCTAATGTGTATATCTCAATATCATATTTATAAAATAAAACACTTTAGTGGTCTAGAATATAAAGGTATACCCGCAACGAGTTATACTTTGATATAGAGATAATGTTTCTAGTCAAACTAGGTACATTATAACAGTTTCCTAATTTAAGTACATACCCGAAGGGTAGTTCCTAAACTTAGGTTTCTACGGTTAAAACAGCGACTCGCGTCCCGTTTCCGATTCGTATGTAGATTTCATCTGAAGTCAGTCTTCTGCTAATCAGCAGATTCCGCACATCAGTACATATTTATGTACCACATCTAGTATCAAAATCCAATTTTGAAACTAATAGTGAACATGTTTATGACAAGCATACTTGAAGTCAGAGCCTTGCCCCGTCTTTTCTTCCTTCATGTCTGCCTTGTCCATACGGCAGTCACGCATCCAGTGACCCCGTTTGCCACAGTTTAGGCAGACATCTTGGGATATGTCATTTGTCTTCCTAGAAGACTTTGATGATTTTGCCTTTGCCCCTTTTAGAAGCTCTGGCTCTGCCTCCTAGAGCATAGCCATCAACTCTCCAAGAGTTTACTCTTAGTTCATAATGAACCTGCCCCAGCTTTCGGGTAGAGACTATAAGATCAAATCTTTGGTAGTCTCAGCCACGTAGGTAATGCCTAGCTAACCTAGCTGATCGATGTCAGCAATCATCTGTGACACCTAGTGCTCGACAGATGTACCCTCTGACATACACGAGCGAAAGAGCTTCTTATGCAATTTGTACTTCTAAGATCTAAGAATAGATCTATGAAGATCTTTAATTTCATCATCAAGGTACAATGATCTAATCTTTAATTTTGATGACGTAATTAAAGTGTCATTGCATCTATTATAAAGGATTGAGCACTAAAGTTATCATCACATGAATCTTCCAAAGATCATGTTCTATTATTTGCTCAACTCCGGGCTTAGGCCCGAGATGTAATTCTATCAAATAGAATAACTACTCAGTTCCCAGGACTATCCTGAGGTTTATTCCCAATCTGAAAATTAAAGCCGTTTAAAGACATTTTTACCCAGGTTTATGTTTTAAACGCTAATCTTTCAGTTATCTTGATTGCTATAGTCCAACTATCCAATCAACGATTTCGGGTACTATTGAATATAATGATTACTATAGTCTAACTATATAATCAACTATAATTTGATTGGTTAAATTCAAATACATTGATTACTATAATCCAATTATATAATCAACTATAATTTGAAGTAGTTTGAATACAGTCCAATTGTTTAATTAAAACAATGATTAAATATTAGTCCAACTAATATATTTATTAATTGACGAAAAATTGAAATGAGCGCGTATTGGCAAGTATCTAAATGAATTTGCAAATTTAATACTTGCCTCCCACTATTTTTCGGCGAGCCTCTAACCCTCTGTTAAGTACTCGGGAAACCTTGTTTCTTAGTGGGCTAGGATCCCGTTAAATAACACACAACATTGACTTTGGCCAACAAGCTGTATGATATTTAACTAGGTAGATCTCAAGATCAATTGGATCTCATCCAATTCCTAGATCCAGTAGGTGGACATCCAAGTCCGAAATATATATCCAGTATATGCCAATATATCCAATATATTCTCTAACCTTTTTCCTCTGAATCAGCTAAGCCTTGGCTTTGGCACAACAAACTTAATGATTCCAGTTAAGCGGGACCCATTGACCTTGGAAAGCTTCGTAATCGATGTCGATGGACAAGAAGTGATCTTGACTTTGGCCAAAAAATCACAACTTGGACAAGACATGCGATATGGAACAAAGCTTTCATGATTCAAACACATCCACGAAGGACAAAGGTCTTGACTTTGACCAACAAACCAGTGCCAATCTTGGATCTTGAGAATGAATTATTCAATGGAAGGAAAAACACTTAATATTTATTGAGGGTTTTTCGCGTAATTGGCAACCAATTAATTATCTTTGATTAGGCCTCATCATACACCCTTAAACATGCATTCTAAAAGCATAATAAGGCGCGGTAAATAAATTAATAATGATATGTGTGTTGGATAATATGACCCATAGCGTCACTATTTGCACAGATCATTGTGTTGTTGTAGCAAATTAACTATGTAGCAAGGAAATTGCACTCTCGTCATTTTGTGATTAGATCACCTTAGATATATAAATGAAGAGAGGTCCCTATGATTAGTTCCTGGATTGAGATGATATGAGACAGTATCAGTCCACGAAGGATTAATCATTAAATATCCCTAGCCGTAGTATTATCGAGACTGGACATCGATAATGCGGAATAGGCTAGTATTGCACTTGTGCGCGTTGTGAGGGCACAACGGCATAGTTCTCATATATATAAGTATTGGATACTTGTGTAAGTGCGATAGGAGGTCGTGTTTCACCGATGGTACGGGAAACAGCTTCGCTCTGGATAGACCCTTCGGAATCCCATTGGTATTATGACTAGGTGTCTATGGGAGGCCGAAATCAAGGTAGGTGTGTATAGTCTTAACCTGAGACTTACATCGCTAATACTTACGACAATCGGTAAACTTTGGTTTTGGTGGTGGGGGATCTTAACTGGTTCTGTGTTCACCTCTTCTGGGTTTATCAGAGAATCGTAGTGTATTGGATGTGATGTCAAGACGGAAGTGTCACTCCAGTCATAGTGGAGATGATGTCACGCAGGATACGGAATTAGTGCTCTTTAGTGATGCGCATCCAATCGTGATATTATGACCAGGTCATGAATATCCGATTATAGAGACTAGTTACCAGACATCCGATATGTGTTTCGGACGGGGCAGACACTTATCCAGCCCCAGCCCTAACACGTGACTATCCGATACTGGGCTGATATGCACAATACAATTGTATACTACGCTTGATACAGATCTTTGATATTCTTTGATGAATATGTCCGGAGAACTTGGGAGACTTGGTGCTTTGCTAGGAGTCGACCTTGTCTCGTAAATCGGTAGAACGTAGTACTTGGTACGTACGTGATTCGGATACTCCGACGACCGTATTTACTGCCAGATTATCCGGGGATCTCATGGGTCGCTTCCCAATAATCCACCGATGACGCACAACTCGCACTCTTGAATAATCTGGGATTATATAGAAGAGAGAGAAAATTAATCTAGGATTAATAACGGAGATATTTTATCCGGGATAAAATGTCGTCTAAAGAGAGAGAACGATTAATTTGGAATTAATCGATGAATTAATATATTCGATATATTAAATGAAATTAGATTTCGACGCGGAATTAAAATTAGATTTTAATTCGGGCAAACGAGTTAATTTAGAATTAATTCGTTAGCGACGTAAATAATATTTCGCCAGGCGCAATTATTTATTTAAATTCGATTGAATTAACGTCGCGACGTAAGCTCGGTATTTCGGAAATATCGAACCCGAACGCGTGAGTGCACGTGGGCCCACTTTCATTTGGAAACGTGTGGGGCCCACATGACACATGTCATTCTAATGCATTGCATGTAGATAGTGTCAATGCACTCAATTTATTGCATGTAGATAATGTACAATGCACTCAATGTTATTGCATGGAAATTGAGTGTTTGACACTCTAAGACATTGCATGTTTTGTGTCATAATTTTATTATTAATTTAATAAATATTATGGCATAAATATAAATTGATTTTTGGTAAATCATTTTAACTTAACACAAAACTTCTTCTCTCTCTCATTTTCTCTCTTCTAGCTCACGCCCAAAGCTTGAAATGTGGACTGGTTTGGAACCAGAAATGGCGTGAGCAATAGGGAAGCTAGAGTGGGTTTTCATGGTGAAAATCAAGTGCTAGCACACTTACAAGTCTTGCGAAGGTGGTAGGGAGGTTCACCCATGAGGCGGGACTCATCCGACGGAGTTTGGAGCTTCGTTTTGAGACCCGAAATTCTGTTTTGCAGGACAGTGGACTGTTGCAGTTTGGCGTGAAGGGCAGTACGTTTTTGGCCTGATTCGTCTTCAAATCGACATAACCAATCAATGTGAGTATTCCGCTACCTCCGTTGATGTATTCACGCATTATTTCATGTCTTGTTTGATCTTGGGACCTTAGAATAACCAACAATGGCATCAAGAGCTTATGTTGCAAGCATGAAAAATGTAGGGCTTAAAATTTGGGTAAATGTTTGTTGAGCATGATTTGAATAAATTGATTGTTTGAGTATGCTTATAACATGTTTTAATTGCATTTTGGTTGGACCAATTTGTTGAAAATTGATTTGGAAAATTTTTTTTAATATTGATGTTGGCCGAATGTGTGAGTCATATTGGAGTTCTTGGAATTTTTCATTTTAATTCATTGGATGAGTTATAATGATAAAGGATGATGTTAATTTGAAGTCAATTTGATTGATTTTGAATTGAACAAAAATCCCCAATTTTCTTCACCTTGGCCGAATATAATAGCCCTTGAATGTCTTGGTATTTTTTGATTTTATGAACATTGGATGTGTATGAAATCATTCGGAAGTTAATACGTTGTCGATTGTGTAATTAATCGGATTGAATTCAAATCGGACAAAAAACCTTCCTTGGCCGAGAGCATTAAAAGCATGTAATGGGTTTGATTTTTCATTTGTGTGTTGGACATATGATAATGAATTAAGCATGATTAATTGGACTAATTTGGTGTTTCGGAAATATTGATTTAGTTATTAATCATCGTAATGCACTTTAGGTAATTAAATTGCGTAATTGGATTAGTGTAATTTAATTATTTAGGCTTAAATTGGATTTGGGCTTGAATTGTTGTAATTGGGCCTTTTGGGCTTGATTTATCAAGTTTGGTTTAGGCCAAGTGGATTGGATCCAATTGGGCCCAAAACCTTAACCATAAAGCCCAATTGCGACTAATGAACCTTTAATATTTAATTGGGCCTAATGGGCCGAAATTGATTTCTAAGGCATTTTGGGTGATTCCACTATTGGGCTTTGGTTGCCGAAGCCCATGCCTAAAGAAATTAATTGAAGCCCATTAGACTTAAATTAAATTGACGTTGGACGTTAATCGGTCTTTGAGACGCGTTACGATTAGATTTGGAATTTAAATCGTAAAAGGTTTATTAATATAAAGTGCAATATTTAATTTGGAATTGAATAGTGAATTAGTATTAAATACATGTTAAATTAGATTTAATGATGTAGTTTAATTTAATTCATGAATTCGTACTTTGAGTACTTATTCGCAAAAACGAGTTTGACTCGAACAAAATCAAATCGTTGTTTGAACATTGGATGATCACTTAATTATCAGATTAATTAATTTGATTAGATTGATTGATAGCATGCTTATGTGTGTGAATACGTGGTTGTGTTGAATGAATAATGTATATCGGATGGATATTAGTCGGGTGGGCAATTTGAAATTGTTGTAATAAATTCGATTTATTAAATTGGACCTGCGTGTCCAGCCTTATCACCTTCTTTCTCTTTGTATTCTCTTCTCACCTATTCCCCTCTATGTATATGAGGTTTCTTTAGAAGTGTAGTGTAACGGGTAGAAGTAGTACAAGTGCTAGCTTGAGTGAGAAAGGGAGAGATTTGATCTAGGATCAATGTGTTAAGTATCCATCCGCATATCATTATTATTTTATTTCATACTCGCTTTATTATGTATTTAGAATGCATGTTTAAGGGTGTATGATGATGAGACCTTAACAAAGATAATTAAATTGGTAGCCAATTTGCACGCGAAAATCCCTCAATCTATATTAAGCAATTATCCTTCCATTGAATGATTCTTGTTCAAGATCCGAAGTTGGCATTGGTTTGTTTTTGACCAAAGTCAAGACCTTTGTCAATCAAGGATGTACTTGAATCATGAGAGTTTTGTTGATATCGGTGTCTTGTCCAAATCGTGATTTTTATTGGCCAAAGTCAGATCACTTTTTGTCCAATGACATTGATTACGAAACTTTCCTCCTGTCAATGGTCCCGCTTAACTGGAATCATTAGGTTTGTTTTTGGCCAAAGCCAAGGCCTAGATGATTCGGAGGATATGGTTAGGAAAATGTATTGGATACATTGACATTATACATATGTTTCGGACTTGGATGTCCACCTAACCGGATCTAGGAATTGGATGAGATCCAATTGATCTGTGAGATCTACCTAGTTAAATAGCATACAGCTTTTTATTGGCCAAAGTCAGGGTTGTGTGTTATTTAATAGGATCCTAGCCCACTAGGAAACACGGTTTCCCGAGTACTCCACAGAGGGTTAGAGGCTCGACGAAAAATAGTGGGAGGCAAGTATTGAATTTGCAACATTCGTTCGAATACTCGCTAAACACGCTCATTTTATTTTACTCGTCATATTAATCAAAAGTATTAGTTGGATTAATATTTTATGTTGTTTTAAATAAATATATATAGTTGGACTATATACAAACTCATTCAATATATAGTTGATTTTGTAATTGGATTATAGTAATCAATATAATTGAATTAAATGATAGTTGATTTTATAATTGGATTATAGTAATCAATATTAAAATTATAGTTGATTAAATAATTGGATTATTGTAATCATTATAATAAATAGTACCTTATTAAATTGATTAAATAGTTGGACTATTGAAATCAAGAAAGAATTGAAAGGTTGAATATTTAAAATATATAATCCTTGGATTAAATGTTTTAAATGATTTAATTTTCAATTGGGAATTAATAATAGGTTAATTTATTTGATAAAATAACTTATTATGACTAAGCCCATATTAAGCAAATAGTAGAGCATAAAGTCTTTGGAAGATTTGTGATGATGACTTTAGTGCTTAATTAATATACTTATAATAAATCTATCTTTAGATTTAAAAGTATTAAAATTGCAATTAATAATTCTTGGAGAATTAATTGACTATTCTAGTGGAGAAAAGTCAAAGTTTGCAATTGGGCATGTAGCACAAGGTGCACATCGTTTCGATATTCCGAAACCCAAGGCTTGGCCAAAGGTTTGTGAAATATTGAAAAGGATAATTGACATATCCCAAAGTGACTACCATTTGGATATGGAAGACACGAAGGAATTAAAGAAAGGGCGAGGCTCTAACTTTAAAAATATTTGTCAAAGTTATGTTCACTACTAGTATTAAAATTGGATTTTAAATACTTAGTGTGGTACATAATATATATGTATTGACGTTCAGAATCCGCTGTGAGCTGGATACTGGCTTCAAGCCGAGATTTCTCTCTGCGAATCGGAAACGGGACGAAAGTCGCTGTTTCGACCGTAGATACCTAAGTTTAGGAACTACCCTTTGGGTATGTACTTAAATTAGGAAATGTTATAATGTAACTAGTTTACTAGAGACATTATCTCTATATCAGTGTTTAATCGTTGCGGATAAAACCTTTATATTCTAGAACACTAAAGTGTTTCATATATAAAGATGATACTGAGATAAATACATTGGATGTAAATAACAGAATTTATATTTTGAATATAATAAAATCTCAAACATATAAAATGACAAATAAATAGCTCAAATTGATTTGATCAATAGAGACTTATTTGTGGCATTGTTGTCTGGGACACAATTAAACAAGACTCGTATATCCACACTTTTGAAGAGTGGGTACTAGGACTGATTTGACTATTCAAATAAGGTCTACGAATCTAGTTTATTAGGTTAAATACCTAAAATACTATTTACTTGGTAATAGTAAAAGGGCCACCGATCTGTTAGCCCTATTCATGGTGAAGTAAGTGGGCCCATATCTAGCTAGGCTAGATGTGAACATGAATATTTCGTGACCTTAACGGATGTGACATCACGTTGTGGTTATGTGTTTCTTTTGAAGAACACAATCGGAAACTTTTAGAGTTTCGACACGAAGTAGACAAACAGATCGGCTATAGTATTATTCCGCCACGGTAATACCGTAATGGAAAATACTTAAGCAGTAAGTTTCATACGTAAATGAAAGAGTACGGTATTCTTTCATATGAGGACTCCTCCCGAGACACGTCAGTTAGACGGTGTGTCCGAACCAAAACCGAATTTTTGTTGGACATGATAAGGTTTATCACGAGTCGCTCTGAGCTACTATTTCCTTCACAGGATATGTATTAACAGTGCAAAACTTATTTAGAATAAGGTTCCATATAAATCTGTTTGACAGATATCATATAGGATATGAACAGGGAAGAAACGAGGTTTCTCATTCCTGATAATTTGGGTATGCCAGGCATAGCGTTTGGATGATACCAAACTAAGGACCCAAATTGGATAAGTGCCAATATAGTTATCCTAAGGGAAACCTTAATATAGTACTTATAAATCCCACATGAGAACAATGTAATTGTTGCTCACCATGCGGTTTTCCTGAGAGGAATACCGATATGCAGTGGTCAGTGGGAGGATAGTGATACTCGATGAAAATCGGAGTAATACTGTTCAAGGCACGAAGTCCGTAATGGAACACAAATAGTTCATCTATGATGAAACTATACCATTAATCTTCAAATACACAAGAACTTCGTAGATCGGATAGAGTCAGAAAACAACCTAGGGTATGGGTTTCTGATCTAACCTCATAAAGATGTCAATCTTATGGAGGTGTACCATCCGACTACGTTATGAGGAAGTGATACGAGGTATCGACTCCCTGTTATGGCAAAGTGCCATGAGTCCGAAATGGATTCCATGTATAACAACTAAGTTTGGATACTAGTTGTTGTACCACAAGGCGTTGTGCCTATGGTACATTAAATGTCTTCAAGGAAGACATACATGGAAGGCAACATACCAACGTGCAAAGCTAAGCTTTTGACGGAAAGGTATCGTTATCAACATTATGTTAATAACGGTTCAACCTTTTTACCTGTTGCCATGGTAAATCCATTTTGAAGATGCTTGTTGATAACTGTATATTTCATTTATGAAATATGTCAGTTACAAATCAAAATCGCTTTCCTGAAAAGGAAACCTTTTGGAGGATGTTTACAACATCCTGACGATTTTGTATAACCGACAAACAAGGTTTGCGGGTTATTCGATCCATGTTTGGATTGATGCAAGCATAAGGTTCTTGGAACTGTCGTTTTGAAATAATCATAATGGTTTATGATTTGACTCAAAACGAAATAATTCTTGTGTATATAAGGAGGTTAGTGGGAGAGCGCACTGACAGTAAAATTCCCATAAACCTATTGTTGAAAGCTTGGCTTTCAATAGAAATTCTCCGTAGAATTCTGGGAGATAACAACCTTTATTAGAGGAATAAAGATCTACTGGGATAGATTTGGAGTTGTTAACACTCTCCGGAAATTGTACATTTAAAATGTACTTGTATTGGTGTCTCATACGCTTCGAGCATATGGAGTCACAATCGGCTCAATCCGAGTAATAGTCACTGGATTGAAGTTAAGAACATCTGTTAGTATCTCTGAGAACTAAAGATGCTATCTTTTACTATGGAGAATGAGAACTTGAAGTGACTGGGATCACTGCAGCAAGTTTCCAAACAATTAAATACTACGGTACTATAAAGTTTGAACACCGGGACAGTGAGCTGAAATCTTCCAAGCAAGATAACTGTTGCCGAATAACACAAATGCGGATTATTGCTGCAAAGCTGAGGCAGCAATAGAAGCCATTTGGATCGAAAGTAAATCTAATTAGATTAGATATAGTTCTGTTAGCAGCTGAGCTAGGCGTCAGCACAGGCTAAGGAATTAAAGGTCTCATCGACGATCCAGATATATACTTCTATATCATCTGATTCGTTCGGATCATACATCGTGGCGATGTGATGATCGTGTAAATCGCGTCAAACGATAATCGAACAAATCGCTGACGAAAACCTTTCCTCACAGCCATTTGAGCGAACCTTACATAGTTCGGGTGTAGGAACTCGAGTGACTGGCTATGTGCCAAGTGGGAGATTGTTGGATAATATGACCCATAGCGTCACTATTTGCACAGATCATTGTGTTGTTGTAGCAATTAACTATGTAGCAAGGAAATTGCACTCTCGTCATTTTGTGATTAGATCACCTTAGATATATAAATGAAGAGAGGTCCCTATGATTAGTTCCTGGATTGAGATGATATGAGACAGTATCAGTCCACGAAGGATTAATCATTAATATATCCCTACCGTATTATATCGAGACTGGACATCGATAATGCGGAATAGGCTAGTATTGGCACGTTGTGCGCGTTGTGAGGGCACAACGGCATAGTTTCATATATATAAGTATTGGATACTTGTGCAAGTGCGATAGGAGGTCGTGTTTCACCGATGGTACGGAAATAGCTTCGCTCTGGATAGACCCTTCGGAATCCCATTGGTATTATGACTAGTGTTGTCTATGGAGGCCGAAAAATCAAGGTAGATGTGTATAGTCTTAACCTGAGACTTACAATCGCTAATACTTACGACAATCGGTAAACTTTGGTTTTGGTGGTGGGGGATCTTAACTGGTCTGTGTTCACCTCTTCTGGGTTTATCAGAGAACGTAGGGTGTATGTGGATGTGATGTCAAGACGGAAGTGTCACTCCAGTCATAGTGGAGATGATGTCACGCAGGATACGGAATTGGTGGCTTGTGCTCTTTGATGATCGCATCCAATGTGATATTATGACCAGGTCATGAATATCCGATTATGGAGACTAGTTACCAGACATCCGATATGTGTTTTCAGACGGGGCAGACGACACTTATCCAGCCCCAGCCCTAACACGTGACTATCCGATACTGGGCTGATATGCACAATACAATTGTATACTACTACGCTTGATACAGATCTTTGATATTCTTTGATGAATATGTCCGGAGACTTGGGAAGACTTGGTGCTTTGCTAGGAGTCGACCTTGTCTCGTAAATCGGTAGAACGTAGCGTGTCTTGGTACTACGCGTGACGTATGATTCATCTCCGACGACCGATACGTCCTTACTGCCAGATTAATCCGGGGATCTCATGGGTTCGCTCCCGATAATCCACCGATGACGCACAACTCGCACTCTTGAATAATCTGGGATTATAATAGAAGAGAGAGAAAATTAATCTAGGAAACGAAGATATTTATTTTCCGGATAAAATGTCGTCTAAAGAGAGAGAACGATTAAAGGTGGAATTAATCGATGAATTATATATTCGATATATTAAATGAAATTAGATCAGCGAAATTAAATTAAGATTTTAATTGAGCGGCAAATGAGTTAATTAGAATTAATTCGTAAGCGAGCGACGTAATATAATTTCGCCAGGCGCAATTATTTATTTAAATTCGATTGAATTAACGTCGCGACGTAAGGCTCGGTATTTCGGATATCGAACCCGAACGCGGTGGTGCACGGGGCCCACTTTCATTTGGAAACGTGTGGGGGGCCCACATGACACATGTCATCTTTCTAATGCATTGCATGTAGATAGTGTACAATGCACTCAATGTTATTGCATTAGATAGTGTACAATGTACTCAATGTTATTGCATGGAAATTAGTGTTTGGACACTCTAAGACATTGCATGTTTTGTGTCATAATTTTATTATTAATTAATAAATATATGGCATAAATATAAATTGATTTTTGGTAATCATTGGTAACTTAACACAACTTCTTCTCTTCATTTTCTGTTCCTCTCTTCGAGCTCACGCCCAAAGCTGAAATGTGGACTGGTTTGGAACCAGAAATGGCGTGACACAAGGGAAGAAGCTAGTTGGGTTTTCATGGTGGAAAATTCAAGTGCTAGCACACTTACAAGTCTTGCGAAGGTGGTAGGGAGGTTCACCCATGAGGCGGGACTCATCCGACGAGGTTGGAGCTTCGTTTTGAGACCCAAATTCTGTTTTGCAGGGACAGTGGACTGTTGCAGTTGGGCGTGAAGGCAGTACGTTTTTGGCCTTGATTCGTCTTCAAATCGACATAACCGATCATGTGAGTATTCCGCTAAACTCCTTGATGTATTCACGCATTATTTCATGTCTTGTTTGATCTTGGGACCTTAGAATAACCATCAATGTGGATGGATATTTAAAACAACGTGTTCCTAGAACAATCTCTCCATTTCCTCTCTCCCGCTAGCAACAAATCTTACTTCTACCCAATTACATAACACTTCTAAAGAAACCTCATTTAATTGAGGGGAATATGTGAGAAGAAAATACAAAGAGTCAAGAGGTAATAGTCTGGACACATAGGTCCAATTTAATAAATTCTAAATTTTATACAACAATTTCCAAAATTGCGCTCACCCATCTAATATCCATCTGATATACATTATTCATACATCACATCCATGTATTCACACAAAGCATGTTATCATCAATCTAATCCATTTTAATCTGAAAATTAATGACCATCCAATGTTCAAACAACGATTTGATTTGCGCGAGTCAAACTCGTTTAAGAATAAGTACTCAAAGTACGAATTCTTGAATTATATTAAACTACAATATTAAATCAAATTTAATTTGTATTCAATACTAATTCTTTATTTAATTCCAAATTAAATAATTACACGGGTCTCAAAGCCCATTAACATCCAATGTCAATTAATTAAAGTCCAATGGGCTTTCAATTATTTATAAGGCATGGACTTTGGCAACCAAAACCAATAAGGAATCACCATTTTGCCAAAAATCAATTTAGGCCCATTAGGCCCAATTAAAATTTTAAAGGTCCATTATATTATATTTGGAACTTTATGGATATGGTTTTGGGCCCAATTGGATCCAACCAATTAACCTAAACCAAAATTGGCCCAACCAAGCCCATTAAGCCCAATACAACTTTTCAAGCCCAATTACAAATTTAGCCCAACTAATTAAATTATAAATTCCAAATTTCCACAATTTAATAACTAAAGTGCATTAGCCATAATTAATTAGTCAAATTAACATTTCCAAAATACCAATTACATTAATTAATCATGCTTATCATCATCAACACATGTCCAACATTATTGAATCAAAAAACCAACTCATTTCCATGCTTATTGCTCACGGCAATTTGGGGATTTAATGTCCGAATTCGATTTCAATCCAATTAAATCCAAATCAACATTTCCCAAGTCTTTCAACTCATCCAATGATCAAAAGAAAAAAATTAACATGACATTAGGGTACTCTCACTTTCGGCCAAGCCTAATTTTTGGGGAAAATCTAATCCAATTCAATTTTCATCAAATTGATCATGCATAACTCTAAGTTATCATCATTCAAGCATACTCAATAAATCAATTTCATCAAATCATGTTCAAATCAATTTTACCCAAATTTTACCCTATATCAAATTTCATGCTTAATCAAGGCTCTGATACCATTGTTGGGTTTACTAAGTCATCCCAAGATCAATTAAGCGATGAAAACATGTGAATACATCAAAGTAAAGTTGCGGAATACTCACTTTGATCGGCTTTTGCGATGCGAAGAACAACAAAAATTTCTCCTTCATTGAAGCTCTCGGCCAAAGCCTTTTTGTGCTCCTTGAATTTTCGTTCAACCCCTCCATTTGTGCTCCTTCAAGCTCCAAGCTTTAAGTGTGATTCCATGCTCATGAATGGGTTTCCCTATCACCTTTGTTTGACCCCTTGGATGTGTTAGCATCATGGAAATTTTGCCACAAAATCTCCCTTTGTTTTCTTGTTTCACTCGGCCAGCCAAGAACATTTGAGAGAAAAAGGTTTCTAAAACCGTGAGGAAGCGGAGAGGAGAGAAGAATATGAGTTTTTTTGTGTATAGTGTAATCTATTACACTTAATGAAAGTTCAAATACCAAGTAATAAAAATGGTAAATGTCTTTCAAGCCATCACACTAGTGTGTTTCACACTCAACCACCACACCAACTTCCATCACATTAAAGTGATAAAGTGGACTAGTGATGTGACGCATGATGTGACTTGTGGGCCATATTTGATTCGAAATGCGAGTGGGCCCAAACACTCACGGGCTCGGGTTCGCTAATTCCGAATTAACGAATTTTCCGTTGCGACGTAATTAAATCAAATTTAATTAAATAATTATGCCTAGCAAAATTACTATTCACGTCGCTAGCGAATTAATTCTAAATTAACTCGTTCGCCCGAATTAAAATCTAATTTTAATTCCGCGTCGAAATCTAATTTCGTTAATATATCGAATATATTATTTTATCGATTAATTCCAAATTAATCATTCTCTCTCTTTAAATAGTATTTTATCCCAGATAAAATATCTCCGTAATTAATCCTAGATTAATTTTCTCTCTCTAATAATTAATCCAAATTAATTATGTGCGAGTCATACATCATCGGTGAATCTTCGGGAAGCGACCCATGAGATCCTTGGATATGTTGGCAGTAAAGTATCCGTCGCGGACTATCCGAACACGTACGTACCTAGTACTACATTTTTACCGATTTACAAGACATGGTTGGCTTCTAGCAAAGCACCGTGCCTACCCAATTCTCCAGAAATATTCTTAAAGGAATATGTGATCTATATCAGCGTAGTATACATAGTATTGCGTATTGGGATCCAGTATCGATGTCATGTGCTAGGCTGGTGCTGGATGGTGTTGTGTCTGCCCCGTACGAAGCAAATATCGGATCTCTGGTAACTAGTCTCTATAATCGGATAAGCATGACCTAGTCATATTATCCCGATAGCTGCAGTATATAAGAGCACCAGTTCCGTATCATACGTGATCATCATCTCCATATGACTGGAGTGATACTTCCTTCTTGACATCACACCCAATACACTACGATTCTCAATATACCCAGAAGAGGCGTACACAGAACCGGTTAAAGCCCTGGACGACCAAAACCAAAGTATATTGATTTTCGCAAGTATTAGCGGTGCAAGTCTCAGGTTAAGACCAAATACACCTACCCTAATTCGGACTTCCATAGACACATAGTCATACTACCAATGGAATTCTAATGGGTCTATCCAGAGCGAAGCTGTTTCCGTACCATCGGTAAACACAACCTCCTATTACACTTGCATGAGTATGCAATACCCAAATATATGAGAACTATGTCGTTATGCTACCATAACACGCACAAGTGTAATACTAGTCTATTCCGCATTATCGATGTCCAATCTCGATAATAGTCCGACTAGGGATGTTTTAATGATTAAACCTTCGTGGATTGATACTGTCTCATATCATCTCAATCCGGAACTAATCATATGGACTTTTATCATTTATATATCCCGGTAATCTAATTACAAATGATAAAAGAGCAATTTCCTTTGTCACATAGTTAATTTGTACAACAACACCATGTTCTGTACAAATAGTGATGCTATGGGTCATAATTGTCCAACATGTGGGTGGTACTAAATATGTCTTCAAGAAAGAACTTAAATGTTTCTATTGTAAAAAGAAAGGACATAAAAACTGAGAGTGTTACAAGTATAAAGTTTGGTTAGAGAAACATGGGCATGCATATACAGGTAACTCTGTGGTTTTTGTTGTATGTGAATCCAATTATATTAATGCCACATCCAGTTCTTGGTGGCTAGAAAGTGGAGCAACTAATCATATTGCTTTCACATTGCATAAATTCATAAACAAGAGGAAACCAAATAAGGATGAGTTCAAGCTCGTAGTTGGCAATAATGAATTGGTGGATGTACATTATGTCGGACATGTTTGTTTAAAACTATACTCTAATTATGAACATGTTTTGACAGTGTTTTGTATGTACCATCATTTAGATGAAATTCGATATCAGTATCTGTACTCGACAAACAAGGTTATGGTTTTGAGTTTAATACAGGTTCTGTATCTGTATATTTCAACTCAAATAAAGTTAGTCATTGTGTTTTATCATACGGATTGTACAGTCTCTGTTTAGCATCAAGTGAAGTCTATTCCAATTCATATAATGTTGAGCAAGTTGCCAAAAGACCCTTAATAAAGGAAAAGTCATTCATGTTGTGGCATAAAATGCTTGGCCATATTTCTAAGGAAAGAGTAGAAAGGTTAATAAATTATGATATGCTACCTACTTATGACTTTAGTGACCTAGAAACATTTGTTGATTGTTGTAAGGGAAAACTAACCAAAATAAAAGAAAAAGAATCCACTCGTAGCTCCGATCTTTTACAAATTATTCATACATACATAAATGGACCTTATTCACCCACAATTTGTAATAATAAGTATTATATAACATTCATTGATGATTTTTCCCGATATGGATATCTGTACTTGATTAAGGAAAAATCTGAAGCCCTTGATAAATTCAAGATCTTCAAGACTGAAGTTGAGAAACAACTGGGAAAAATTATCAAGGTTGTTAGGTCTGATCGGGGTGGTGAGTATTATGGTAAACATGGGGTCAGTGGACAAATAAAGGGACCATTTTCCAATACTTAGAATTGTAAGAGTTCAAATCAAAGTCCCAAGGATCACAAATCATGCATAAAAACCGCATATAAACACATCAAAGGAGTAAGGCGGAAACATAACTCACATTGAACGGTTTTGATGAATGAAGAACAGGTGCGATTTTAAGCTCCCTCCAAGCTCGGCAATGGCTTCTGGAACTGCAGTGGACGCACGGTTTGGGCTGTGAAAGTCTCCTCCATTTTCGGCCATGCAAGACTCCATTGAAGCTCCAAGCTTCAAGCTTTCCAAGCTCATGAAGACACTTCCCTATCACCTATGTATTACTCAAGGTGTGCTAGCACTTGTATCTTGCAACAAGATTACTTCTTTTCTCCCTTTTGATCGGCAGAAAACCAGAAAAAAGATGAAGAACGGTCCAAGACCGAGAGAGAAGAGGGAAGGTTTTTGGCTCCCTATTTTCTTAAAACCGTGAAGACCAAAAGAAAAGTGAGAGAGGGTCACGTGAATGTGGTCTCAAAATTAGGCCAAAAACATTAACAAAAAAAACCAATGTAAGTCACGTGAATGGTACAAAAATTTGCCAAAAACGTGAACAATAATTGGTCCAAGAGAGAGAGAATGATTTTTATATACATATATTCTTTATTCCTTTACCAAGTAAATGAATAAAATATATACACACAATTAATTCAAAAGTCAAAAGGTGCAAGTCCTATCAACTTTCAAACAATCACCTTACTTTATTCACATCATGTCACTTTAATAAAGTGACAACATGTCATATCACATCACTCAAAGTGACAATTGATTTGACGCATGATGTGACAAATGATTTGACGCTTGATGTGACTCGCGTGCCGCGCTCGAATTCGAAATGCGAATGCGCTCGCAATCACTCTCAGGCTCGGGTTCGCTAATTCCAAATTAACGAATTTTCCGTCGCGTCGTAATTAAATG
>SKCR01029423.1:0-70900 GCA_019454045.1 Zanthoxylum bungeanum | reverse complement strand
TGCCGGTCTGTTTTTCTACTTCGTGTCGAAACTCTTTGAATTTCTCAAAAGTTTCCAACTTGTGTTTTATAAGATACATATAACCATAACGCGATGCATCATCCGTAAGGGTTACAAGTATTCATATCCACCTCTAGCCCGGCTTGACATGGGCTCGCATACGTCACTATGAACGAGGGCTAACAGCTCGGTGGCACATACACATTTACCACTAAAAGGTGTTTTAGGCATTTTGCCTAACAAACAAGATTCACAGACATCATATGAATTAGGATCAAATCCGTCCAAGTATCCATTCTTTGAAAGTGTGGATATACGAGTTTTGTTAATGTGTCTCAGACGAAAATGCCACAAATAAGTCTCATTCGTTTTACTCAATTTGAGCCTTTGTTTTTCATGTTATATGTTTGAGATTCGTTTATATTCAAAATATAAAGACCATTATTTACATCTGCTGTACATATCTCAATATCATCTTTATAAACAAAACACTCAGTGTTCTTGTATATAAAGGTATATCTGCATCGGGTTAAATTAGATACAGAGATAATACCCATAGTCAAACTAGGTACAAAATAACATCCGCCTAATGTAAATACATGCCCTGAGGGCAGATTCAAAACATAGGTGCCAACGGCCAAAACAGCGACTTTCGTTCCATTTCTGACTCGCAGGTCGATCTCCCCTAAAGCCAGTCTCCTGCTAATCTACAGATCATGCACATCAGTACATAAGTGAGTTCCATATCCAATATCAAAAATCCAATTTTTAAAACTGGTAGTAGACATGTTTATTTCAATAACAAACATACATGAAGCCG
The DNA here is from genome assembly GCA_019454045.1 of Zanthoxylum bungeanum. Classification (NCBI taxonomy): domain Eukaryota; kingdom Viridiplantae; phylum Streptophyta; class Magnoliopsida; order Sapindales; family Rutaceae; genus Zanthoxylum; species Zanthoxylum bungeanum. The sequence continues at coordinate 70,080 of SKCR01029423.1, read as the reverse complement.
GAGCCTTCCCGCTTTCGCTTCCTTCAAGTCCGCCTGGAACTTATGGCAGTCACGCTTCCAGTGACCCCGTTTGCCACAGTGTAGGCAGACGTCTTGGGATTTGTCCTTTGTCTTCCCAGAAGACTGTGACGATTGAGCCTTGCCATTCTTTTTCTTTTTCTTCACACCCACAGAAGCCTTCAGCCAAGCCTTGGGCTTCTTGGATGTCGAAGTAAGATGTGCATCGCGCTTCTTGCCTTTCTGAAGCTCTGGCTCTGCCTCTTTCAGCATAGCCATTAACTCTCTAAGAGTTTTCTCTTGGTTCATCATATTATAGTTCATGATGAACCCGCCCCAGCAGTCGGCAGAGACTGTAAGATCAAATCTATGGAAGTCTCGGCCTCGAAGGTAATGCCCAACTGACCCAGCTGTTCGATGTCAGCAATCATCTGCGACACATAGTGTTCGACAGATGTACCCTCTGACATTCGAGAGCGAAAGAGCTTCTTCTGAAAATCATACTTATGAGATCTAAGATTAGATATATGAAGATCCTTCAACTTCAACATCATCGCATAAGGATCCAATCCATTGTTCTGACGACGAAATTGAGGAGTCATTGGAGCAAGCATAAAAAATTGAGTAGTAAAGTTATCATCACGATGAGTCTTCCAAAACTCATGCCCTACTGGCAGCTCACCAAGCTCAGGCCCGAGAGGTCTCTCTATTACATAGAGCAACTTCTTAGCTCCCAGGACTATCCTAAGATTCATTTTCCAGTCTGGAAAATTTACGTCGTTAAAGACATTCTCACCCATGGTTATGTCCCTAAATCTAATCTTTCCAGCCATTTTGATTGCTATAGTCCAACTATCCAATCGAGTGTTATGGGTACACTCAATGCAATGGTTACTATAGTCCAACTATATAACCAACTACAAATGGAGTAGTGTTGAGTACAGTCTAACTGTTCAAAGAAAACAATAAATAATATTAGTCAAACTAATATATATAATAACGAAAAATAATAATAGAGCGCGCATATTAGCGAGTATTAAACGGAATTGCAAATTTAATACTTGCCTCTCACTAATTTTCGGCGAGCCTTTAACCCTCCGTTGAGTACTCGGGAAACCTAGTTTCCTAGTGGGCTAGGATCCCGTTAAATAATACACAACATTGACTTTGGCCAACAAACTGTATAAAATTTAACTAGGTAGATCTCTAAGATCAATTGGATCTCATCCAATTCCTAGATCCGATAAGTGGACATCCAAGTCCGAAACATATATCCAATATATTTCCTAACCTGTTTCCTCTGAATCAACTAAGCCTTGGCTTTGGCTCAACAAGCTTAATGATTCCAGTTAAGCGCGACCCATTGACAGTGGGAAAGCTTCGTAATCCATGTCGATGAACAAGAGTGACCTTGACTTTGGCCAACAAGTCACAACTGCCCAAGACATGCGATATTAACAAAGCTTTCATGGTTCAAAAACATCTGCGATAGAAAATGATCTTGACTTTGGCCAACAAATCAATGCCAATCTTGGATCTTGAGAGAGAACCACTCAATGGAAGGAAACGCTTAATATTCAATGTGAGGGCATTTTCATAAATTGAAACCAATTTATTATCTTTGATTAGGTCTCATCATACACCCTTAAACATGCATTCTAAAAGCATAATAAGGCGCGATAAATATAATAATGATATGCGGATGGATATATACAATTTGTTCCTAGAACAAATCTTTCTCTTTTCTTTTCCTCTCTCCCACTAGCACTTTACATTCTTCTATATACCCAATTACATAACACTATAAGAAACCTCATTTATATTGAGGGGAATTATTTAGAAGAGAAATACAATGAGAATAAGAGGTGATAGGCTGGACGCGCAGGTCCATTTCAAATAAATACAATATTTAAAATAATTTACAAAATTGCCCCACCCATCTAATATCCATCTGATATACATTATTCAAACAAATACATTCAAGAATTCATACATATCATGTTGTCAATCAATCTAATCCATTAATTAATTCTTCAATTAATGACCATCCAATGTTCATACAATGATTTGATTTGCGCGAGTCCAACTCGTTTAAGAATAAATACTCAAAGTAAGTATTCTTGAATTATATCGAACTACAATATTAAATCCAATTTTAATTGTTTTCAATACTAATTCAAGTTTAATTCCAAATTAAACAATTACACATATTATATTAATGTCTTTATAGACTTGGATTCCAAATCCAATCCAAATGATCTCAAATGCCCATTTAGCATCCAATGCCATTTCTATTAGGTCCAATGGGCTTTAATTAATTCTTTAGGTATGAACTTTTGGCCATTATGGATCAAGCCCATAGTGCCTTGGCCCATTTAGGAATCACCCTATGTCATAAATTAATTTTGGCCCATTAGGCCCAATAAGAGTATTAAAGGCACTAAAGTCATATTATTGGACTTTTATGGAAATAGTTTAGGCCTAATTGGATCCAACCCAATTGTCCAAAACCAAACTTGGCCCAACCAAGTCCATTAATCCAAATATAACCAAATTAGCACAATTAGTATTTTAGGGACTAATTACATTAATACAATATTCCAAATATTACATTAATCCAATTTAAATATAATTAACATAACTAATTAATTAATCTAACATTTCCAAAATATTAATTAATCTAATTAATCATGCTTATCATTCTAATTCATGTCCAACACAAATTGAAGCAAAATCAAGTCTCCAACAACATGCTCAATCACAACAATTGACAAGAAATTAACATGTAATTTGATTCCAATCTAATTAAATCAACATTTACATATATTTCATGCCATTAACACATCCAAGTGTCAAAATTTAAAAAATCACCATGAATTATTCTAGGGTTATTTTCGGCCAATTTTCGGCCATGTTAGGGAAACTGGGGAAATTTGATCCAATCAATTTTTCAACAATTCAACAATGCACAACTCCAAGTTATCATCATCTAACATCAACCAATAACTCAATTTTGAATTTTCATGCTCCAAGTAAAAAATCCTAATTAAAGTTTATGAACCCTAGATTTCAAAATCATATTTAGCAAGGCTCTAGATACCATTGTTAGTCTCTAACACATGCCACAAGATCCTAAACAAGATTCTATGTGTGACAAAATCAAGTAAAGTTGCGGAATCACTTACATTGATTTGGAGATATTTCGAAAATTTCCTTCTTTGGATGAAGCTCTAAGCTCTAAGCTTTTTGTATGTTGTTTGGTCCTTGGGTGAATTTCCCTATCACCTCAAATGGCTTTCCAAGTGCTAGCTTTGTGAAAATTTTGAAGCAAAAATTTCACTCCAAGAGAGAAAGCAATTCGACAATTGCAAGAAGAATGAGAGAGTGAATAGTGAATTCAAGACTTGATTGGTGTGTGTGTTAAAGTATCCAATTAATAAAGCCAACTACTTCCATCAAAGATAAGACATTTGAGGTAAGTCAAGTGGTCCCACCACTTTTTAAATTCAAAATTTAAGTTGGCTTCTCCAATACACAACTGGACTTGGCTCGAGTTTATTTAATTCCGATTAAACGAATTTATCGTCGCGACATAATTAAATCCAATTTAATTAAATAATTATGTCTCATAAAATTATTACGATAGTCGCTTTCGAATTAATTCTAAATTAATTCGTTCACCCGAATTAAAATCCAATTTTAATTTCGTATTGAAATCTGATTTCAATTAATATATCAGATATATTATTTTAGCCAAATAAATAAATTAAATAGAAAAATCCAATTTAACTATTAAATTTATTTTATCGATTAATTCTAAATTAATCGCGTTCTCTCTTCTATACGAATTTAATCCCAGATTAATTCTTGCCGCAATTAATCCCAGATTAATTTTCTCTCTTATGATTAATCCCAGATTAATTATATTTGAGTCAAATGTCATTGGTGAATCTTTGGGAAGCGACCCAAGAGATTCCTGTATATGTTGGCAGTAAATACGGTTATCGGACTATCCGAACACGTGCGTACCCCGTACCACGTTCTCACCGATTTACAAGACATGGGTGGCTTCCAGCAAAGCACTGTGCCTACCCAATCCTCCAGAAATATTCGCCGAGGAATATCATATGTATCAGGTGTAGTAATACTAATAGTATGTAATGTGTAATACAATCCAGTATCGGATGTCACATGTTAGGCCTAGGGTTGGCTCTATGTCTGCCCCGTACGAAGCATAAATCAGAGCCTGAGTAACTAATCTCTGTAATCGGGAAGTCATGACCTAGTCATACTATCCCGATAGTTGCAGTTTTTAAGAGTAATAGTTCTGTATCCTGTGTGATCATCATCTCCATATGACTGAAGTGATTCTCCCATCTTGACATCACATCCAATACACTACGATTCTCAGTAAACCCAATATAGGTGTACACAGAACCTGTTAAAGCTCCAGACGACCAATACCAAAGTAAACTGATTGTCGCATATAATAGTGACGTAAGTCTCAGGTTAAAGATCATATACACCTACCCTGATTCGGATTCCCATAGACACATAGTCATACTACCAATGAGATTCCGAGTGGGTCTATCCATAGCGAACTGTTCCCGGTCCAACGGCTAATAGAACCTCTTATTACACTTGCATAAGTATCCAATACCTAAATATATGAGAACTATAACGTTAAGCTTCCATAACGCACACAAATGTAATACTAGTCTATTCTGAATTATCAATGTCCAGTCTCGATAATACTTCGACTAGAGATATTTAATGATTAAATCGTTCATGGATTAATACTGTCTCATATCTTATTAATCCGATTTAACCATATGGACTTTTATCATTAATATATATCCAAGTAATCTAATTACAATAATGATAAAATAGCAATTTCCTTTTGTCACATAGTTAATTTGTACAAAAACACAATGTTCTTTTCAAATAGTGATGTTATGGGTCATAATTGTCCAAAAATCTCTCACTTGGCCTATAGCCAATCACTCAAGTATCTATTACCTGAACTATGTACATGTCGCTCAAATTTTTGCTGAGATATAGCCTTCGTTAGCGGATATATAATGTTATCATCTGATGCGATCTTTTCGATCATCACATCGCCATGATGTATGATCTCACGAATCAGATGAAATCTTCGAAGTACATGCTTGGATCGTTGATGAGATCGTGGTTCCTTAGGCTGTGCGATAGCCCAATTATTGTCACAATACAAAGGTACGAGCTCAGCTGCTAACGGAACTACTCCTAATCCAATTAGGAATTTACGGATCCAAACTACTTCTTTTACTGCCTCAGCTACAGCAATATATTCCGCTTCTGTTGTTGAATCGGCAACAGTCTCTTGTTTGGAAGATTTCCAGCACACTGCTCCGTTGTTCAAACAAAATATTTACCCTGATTGTGACTTACAGTCGTCTTTGTCGGTTTGGAAACTTTCATCGGTGAACCCAGTCACCTCAAGTTCTCCTTCCCTATAGACTAAGAAAGCATCTTTAGTTCGTCTAAGATACTTAAAGATGTTCTTTACAGCAATCCAGTGACCATAATTGCAGTAGTTTCGTGAATAATTCCATGATTGAAACAATATTCACCAAATGGTGACACATATTCACCTCATCTATCACTCACGATTCTTTTGATTTTCTTGTCAAGTTGATTTTCAACTTCGTTCTTATAGTGTATAAAGCTCTCAATAGCTTCATCTTTGCTCTTCAGCAAATACACGTAACAGAATTTTATGCTATCATTGATAAAAGTGACAAAGTATTTTTTACCGCCTCTTATTTGCACAATATTCATATCACACACATCGGAGTGTACAAGTTCCAAGGAGAACTTCGTTCTATGGAATGAAATGATGCTCTATGCATTTTTGCTTCAACACATGCCTCACATTTGTGTTGGTTATCAATTGTAAATTTAGGTATAAGGTCCATGTTAATTAATTTACGCATTGTATCAGAATTAACATGTCCTAAATGTTGGGGTTTTCTCAAAGACACAACGGAAGCGTGGTTCGGGCGAAATTGTAACTTTAAAAACTTTTAAACTTATTGAATAAATTATTCAATATCCAATAAGAATAATTATTAATATTTCACCTAAACATATTATATTTGTTATCAAATAAAATATCAATAATTTAGAAAACATCGCGAAACTTTTACGAAAATGTTTTTCCGTAAAATGGCATAAAACATGTTTTTGCCCGAACCGACCAACCAATACATATGGGGGCTGTACAAGTCAGCCCAAATAGTACTTGGGTAGTTCATGGGCTGCCCAAACATTGATCAATTCACTATTTGTATAATCCTTCTATCATAGGCTATCCGTATTATACCGGGGATATAAATAGGCATGTCAAACCTCTAAGGTATAATATAGCCGACTTTCAAATTTACGATCTTTAAATAATACTTGAAATTCATTTCTGAAGTATACCACGGCCATGGATTTACTAGATCGCAAACACGTACAAGATACCTATGCCATGTAAACAGGACTAGCGAATTTTATCTGATACTTACAGGATATCACAGCATTAGTCCACACCCAACGAGCAGGCAGAGGTATGATCTAAATAGATCGGTGACGTGACTGCCATCAAAGTGTGAATGATGTCTCATATATCCACAGTGGTATCGCAAGTCGAATGACCACTATGCTAATCGACTCGAGAAGATTCCTATTGATGTTGGTGTACCATCTATTAGGAAATCTTCAGTGAGTTGTTCAGTGTTTATCAAATAAACTCCTACATGTCTATACGAGTCTCCCAAGACTAATGATTCATTGAGATAAACCATCAGACCAAGTTTCGATATACGATATGTACTGGTCTCAATAGATTTTACTAACCGACCCGTGTCAGTAAATATTGATCAGGAACATTATTTAGGAATATACAACTTATAGTGACGCTTCCCAATGTCAATTACAACTCACGTTGCAACTGCGCACTATGTTATAAATCCTGGGGTCTTTGTCTAATATATACATATCACTAAATCATATTTAGTTTCAATCTAATCGTAATTAGATTGAATACGTATATAAAAACAAGAGGTGCTACCATTAAGTAAGTAATGTTATGGAAAAAGGAATTATTTGTATTCATGAATCAGACATAAATACGATCTGGATTGGCGGTCCGAGCATCAACCCTAACACTAACCTCCCATGCCATATATTTTGTGACTCAATAATATAAGCAGAAGATATAGCTTTATTATTAGCACTGTGTTGACTGACAGTCATTACATTGAACTTGAAAAGGCCCTCAGTGAGGTATCATTTTCCAACATAAACATCATTACTTGGTCAATACAAACTTATCAGAAAAAATACAAGCTTAAAACCATTCTTGCTAAGGAGTGAACTCGAAATCAAGTTCTTCCAAATATCAGGAACATGCAAGAAATTATTCAACGTAAGCTCTTTTCTATATATCATCTTCAGAACCACTGTGCCTTGTCCAACCACTCTAGAGATAGAAGAGTTTCCCATTGTCAGATGATCGCCAACATCGACCTTCTGATACGAGGAAAACATGTTGTTATCAGCACATATATGACGAGTACCCCTAGTGTCTACCCACCATTCTCTCGGATTTCCAACCAAGTTGGATTCTGTAACAACTTCTGAGAGTTTCATTTCTGAGATCTCATCAGTTATCTGCTCATCCTTAGTGACATAGGCCTCATTTCTTGTATTTGTCATGAGACTTCTTATTTCTGCAGTCCTTTTCCATGTGACCACTTTTTCCACAGATGTATCACTTCCCCTTGAACTTCTTGTTTGGTTGGGAAGAATCAGCTCCATTGTTCTTTTTGCTACCCTTTCCACCCTCGATGATGTTGGCCTTAGACTCTATAATCTTGTAGCTGGCCCTCTCGGACTTCATGTTGTCCTCTTCGATCCTCAATCGAACTCAAAGGTCTTCAACACTAATCTACTTCTTTTTGTGTTTCAGATAGCTCCTGAAGTCCTTCCATGATGGAAGCAACTTTTCAATGATTGTGGCAACTTGAAACATCTCGCAAAGTTTAATTCCCTTATCCATATTTCATGAATGATTAACTGAAGTTCACCCAACTGAGACGTCACCGTCCTTAAATTTACTATATTGTAGTCCAGAAATCTACCTACGATAAATTTTTTCTGTCTGATATCCTCGATTTTGTACTTCCTCTCTAGAGATTCCCAGAGAATCTTCGCAGAAGTCATGCTTTGGTACACGATGTACAGGGTATTGTTGTTGGGGTTTTGACGCGGACGTAGCGGAAGCTCGCGGTTCGGATGAGATCGTAATTTTAAAACTTTTTAAATTACCGAATAAATTATTCAATATCCAATATGAATAATTTATTCATATTTCACCCCAAACATATTTATTCGATATCAAATAGCGACATAAATAGTTAAGAAACATTTCGAAACTTTTAGGAAAATATTTTTCCGTAAAATGGCATAAAACGCATTTTTGACCTAACCGACCACCCAATGCACACGAGGGCTGCCCAGGTCAGCCCCAATAGTACTAGGACAGTTCATGGGCTGCCTGAATAGTGACAAATTCACTGTTTGGGCAGCTGTCACCTTATTGGCTCAAAAGTCACCCGGTAACGCCGTTTTTCACCGTTTTCGCATATTTCAACTTTGAAACAGTTTTCGGTAATTGTTCCAACACCCAAAACACATCTAATACATTCATATGAAATTATTTTCATCACAATATACCCACTTTTTCCAGATCTTATTTGGTAACAAAAATAATCAATTTTTCATGCTTTAATCCAACTTTTTCAACATTAATCAAATTAATCACAACACCAATCCAAGTCACCACCAATGAAGAACCCAAGAATAATTCTAGGCATTACTAGAGTGGTTATAACACTCTAGAATGACATCACATTATTAAATGATCAAATTGAATAAATATTACAATAATATCATCCAAATCAATTTCACACATGCACCAAGCCTTCAATTTCATCCTCCAAATCAAAAATACCCAAATTCTAAGAAAAGAAGAAACCCTAGAGTCTATCTAGATGATCAAGAATAAGAAACATACTTTCCAAGCTTAGGGATATTGAGGATTACCTTTAATTCTCTTAATTTTCTAAAGCCTTTTCTTGATTTTCTCTTCCTTGAATCATCAAGTAGAATTTGAGAGGTATTTGGAAGACTAAATTTCGACCATGGCAAGCCTTTTTTAAGAAGAAAAGAAAATTTTCCTCTTTTAAATGTATCATGACCGACTTTGGAGGGCTATTTTGGTCAATTTGTAATTTAATTCAATTAAATTAAAGATAATATAAGATAAGCTTTAAGTTGAAAAATCAAATTTTCACACTTAAAGCTTAATTAAAACATGCCACATGTAACCAATAATTTAAACATATTGCATAACATTTATGTAATATGAATATTATTTAATTATTCGAATATTTAATATTTAAATATCTAAATAATTAATTAATATAATAATTATTATATATATGTATTTTATTTATATTAAATAACAAACACATATATTAATGGCATGTGTCAAAGTCTCATTTGATAATTAATTAATATGTATCAAATCAAATTTTGTATCAAATGCAAATACATTTAATTATTAATTGACCAAAATTCCCGAAAGCATGTGTTTTCGTTTAACCGATTAAACGATTCGAATTTTAACTCATTTAATCCGATGGAGTATTATGAATAATCTGTATTATTCATAATGTGTTGCCCAAGTGCTCAACAAGTACACTTCATATTGTGAGACTCTCTAAGTTTAGGTTAATCCGTCACGAAATCCAATTTCGTGTCCATAATTCACCCACTCATGAATTATGACGACCATAGATAATCTCGCTAAACTATGCAAGTCGAGGTCATTGCATACGTATAATCCCTCTGTCACATGCTATCCAATTATACTTGGGATATATATATAAGAACGTCAAATCCTTATGGTATAATATAGTCGACTTTCAAATTTACGATCTCTAAATAACACTCGGAACTGGCTTCCGAAGTTATACCACGACCATGGATTTACTAGATCACAAACACGTGTAGGATACATATGCCATGTACACAAGACTGATGAATTCTATCTTGATACGCACTAGATATAATGAGCATCAGTCCACACCCAACGAACAGACAGAGGTTGATCTAAATAGATCGGTGACGTGACTACCATCAAAGTGTGGAGGATAACTCATATATCCACTGTGGTATCTCAAGTCGAAGGACCACTATGCTCGCTCAACTCGAGAAGATTCATATTGACGTTGGTGTACCATCTATTAGGAAAATTCAGTGAGTCGTTCAGTGTTTATCAAATAAACACCTATATGTCTATACGAGTCTCCCGAGACTCATGGTTCATTGGGATAACCATCAGACCAAGTCTCGATATACGACATACTGGTCTCAGCGGATTTTACTAACCGACATGTGTTAGTAAATCTTGATCAGGAACTTTATTTAAGGATATACAACTTATAGTGACGCTTCCCAATGTCAATTACAAACTACGTTGTAACTGCGCACTACGTTGTAAATCCTATGGTTTTTGTCTTATATATACGTATCACTAAATCAGATTTAGTTTCAATCTAATCTTAATTAGATATATAATCGTAATTAGATCGAATATTTATATAAAAGACAAGATGTTCTACCATTAAATAAGTAATATTATGGATAAAGGTATTGTTTGTATTCATGAATCGGACATAAATACGATCCGAATTGGCACTCCGAGCACCAACCCTAACAATTGTCAAGTCCTCCCAAAAGGTAATTCTTGCACAAGAAGTCACCTGACAACCATGTCTCTTCTCGCAATTGCTTGGCTGTTTCTGTTTCTGTAGAGTTGGTGCTTAGAGCATTAATCCGAATAATGTATAGTACATTATATTTTATTATTTATTAATAAAATAACCACTTTTTCATTTCAAACCTTATTTATGTTAATGTCATTAGGCATATTAGATTGATGTATAAATATACTAAGAATGACATCGATCTTAGAATAGTCATGTAGTAATACTGGACACTAGGTGGTCCCATTGGGATAAGTATTACTAATATAAACTATTCTTAAAGTGTATATATATTACTAGTAGTTGGTTTTGGAATACGGTCGAATTCCTATAACCGAGAAAACTAGCACATGTCGTATATTGGAATTGGAGTTCCAATGGCTTAACCCGATGTACCATGAGCTTTGGAAGCTCGTATAGACATATGAGTATTGGTTAGACCAAATACTGAATGATTCATAGGTGATTCCTAATAATTGGAAGTATACACCACCGTCAATAGGAATCTCATCGAGTCGAGTAGCATATGTGATCCTTTGACTATATGATAACATTGATTTTGTGTGAGATCCTCCACACTTTGATGCCATGTATGTCAGAAATCTTTCATGGTCTGGCCTCTAGATGTTCGTTGGGTGTGGACCGATGCACTCAGTAATCAAGTGCGAAGAAATATAGGATCCGTCGGGCCGTATGTGTACCATATGGGGTTATAGGTATCCATGTGAGTAAGTCATGATTCTTAAGACTTGGCCAAATCCGATCTCCTAGGGTGGATTGCATCAGTTGTAGAGAATCGTGGACATGTCGACATGAGATTTGGCCTTGGAAACTTGACGATGCATTCTATGTTTCCTAAACACAACTCGGATAGCCTACGACGAAAGGATTGTTTAACATATGTGATGACCTCGACTTGTATAGTTCATAAAGGTCATTCGTGTTCTTCTCGAATTCGGAGGTGGCTGAATTGCGTACATATTAGCTAGGCTTATATGACGAACGTGTCTGAACTTAGAGAGTCCCAATATAAAGTGTACTCGTTGAGCACTTGGGTAGCCGATAATTTTTGATAAAAGATAATGTTCGATATTGTAATTATCAACTAAGATAATCAAGTATTATTGGATAACATTGATTATTTACTTTGACCTAATGGATTAATTGAATTAATTCAATTATTACACAATGGCTTAATTGTAAATTCATAAATATCTCCACCATTGGAGGATATTTTGGTAATTGTAAATATGTAATTATAGGTGATTTTGGCTTGATTTAATTGGATTAAATCAAAGTGGAAGAGATGTAACTAATCAATTAATTAGACTTTGTCTAGATTTAATGGATTAAATCAAAGTGATAGACAAAGGTGATTAGTCACACCTAATTATACATATTTGGACAAATTGGATTAAGCCCACTTAAAAGTTGATTAAACTTTTTTAATTAAAAATACCTAAGTTTTGCTATAAATAGTAAGCTTTGGGAATGTTGTAATTAAGAAAAACAAAGATAATTATAAGTATAAGCAAAAGCTTGAATAAGCTATACATAAGCAATTCTTGAGAGATTAGCCTAAGTTAGAGAAGTGTTTAGAGAAGCTTATGAGGTCTCTACAATATTTCATCTAGGAGAAATCAAGAATGCATCTTGGAGTGAAGCTTGCTAGCATTGAAAATCAAGATTGGATCTTGAAGTCAAGCTTGCACACCTTGGAGGTTCTCTAACCATTTCAACAAAGGAGAAGTAGATTAAATCTTGCATCAAGTTTACTAGGTAATGTTTGATCTTCTCCTAAGCTATGTTCTTTTGTATTGGATACATGATCACATAGCTTAATGTTGAAATAAGGCTAATCAATTGTATTAGGATACTTTGGAAGTATAATCACAACATGCTTATAAATTAGGTCAAAGATGTCCATGTTGGACATGGAATAATTAATAAGAGTTTGGAACTCTAGAATAAAGCTTAGAGCTATGACTACCATTCTAGAATCACTTGACCATCTTTTGGTGACCTAGAATTGTCCATGAGACATTTCTTATTGGAATTTATTTTGGGTTGTAATTTGATTCAAATAAATGCATGTATATATTTAGAATTAGAATATGTTTATTTCATAATATGTGTTGTGGTTGGTTTTGAAATAAAAATTATTTTGGGTGATTTTATAAGTGTTTAAGGCTTTATTTTCTTTTAGAAAATAAAAAAAAATTAGGCAGCGGCCATTTTTCCCAAGAGGGAGGCACTGCAGCGCCATTACTTGGCACTGAAGTGCCCCCTGTATGCAGCTTGTGCTGCTTACAGCGCACAACTGCATGTAGTGTGCGTTGCAAGCGCACGGGTTTGAAATTTGTTGAAATATTTCCGATTTTTATTCCGAATAGATTTTTCCGGATCCAGATTTATTTCTGATTTTTCCCTAAACACTTGAAAAATAAAATATTATATTTTATTAATTTTTAAAAATACACCCATGCTAGATATCCACGTGTTAGACCCATTTTCGTTGCGCAGGGCACCAATCCGACTATAGGGGTTCCACAACTGCCCTAAATATTTCTCCCTCCACATGACCCGGAGGATCTTTGAGGTACTTAGCTAACTGCAGTGTTGTCAGTAGGTAGAATAATATTTTTCTCTGCCATTATTTAAAGTTTGTGTAGGACACAAATGTTGGACGACGCCGTTCCGGCTCGCGGCTCGGTTGGGAGTACGGAATAGCCCGCATGGGAACTAAACCGGAGAAATAACATGGAGTCACCACCCGGTGTGAACCGGGAAAAATGATTTAAGGCCGCACTCACCCCTCGCAAGGGAAGACCTCAAACCGTTGGGTTCGGAATGGTCCCTTACTTATGCCACTTGTAATGATATGATTTGTGCAATAATTTAATCGAATCTAGCAACATATATTTCCAAGGGTATTATATTTCTAAGTTCACATGCATAAAAAATGAATGGAATGACAGCAAACATATAATTTCATGAACACATTATAAAGTAATAAGTTCTTAATATTGTTCCAGAAAATGACTATTAACACATGCTAAATTTCATTTAACAATACATATAAAGTAATAAGTTCTTAATATTGTTGGTAAATAAGTGTCATTAAATGAAAGTAACATGCTACATTCAATCGATTATACACTAACATGTCAAATTGAACATAAACCATAAAACTTAGAAAAACCTGGAATGTAGAAGATGATGATCAAATTTGGTCCAAGTCGAGTTGCATCTGTCCTTAAGAACTTATTAGCCCCGCCTCGGTGCTCTACAGATTATTTTGTGACTAACGTTCTCCCAGGATCACTTGAATGCTTCTTGTAGAAAAGACACTCATTTGACAAGAAATTGAACAATGACAAATGATGGAAACTCTCTAATTAACTCAAAAAAGACTCTTAGACAATGAAAAACTTGTATATCTTTCTGTATATTCTAAGAATGAACCCAATGCTCCTATATATAAGCATGAAATGATGCCTTTGAGGGTACCCTTTGATTTGGGGTGTAATCCTCCTAAGGGTTATACTCATTCTTTTATGCCATTTGAAGCATAGAGACTCATCATTTCAATTTAAAGGGCATGTCCCTACATGTTTGTGTCTTTCTCATAAGGCAATACTTAAGGGACATGACCCTCATATACTCATACTATATATTTAGAGAATTTACAACAATATTTACTTGAGAACTTTATCCACTGCGACCTGATTGGGCAGGTCGATCCTCGATGTGTCAGCGTAAAATAATAATCGAATCAAAATGAATTATAATATTCATATTTTTATATTATCTTATATAATAAATTAACTGTCCTATGTTGAATATATATCCAAATTTAACAATACAAATAAGGACATGTACGTACGCTAATATCCTAAAAGAACTTTCAATGTAAGAGATTAAAATTTGATTTGACCAAGTAGAGGTGTTCGTGGTTTGGTTCGGGTTGGTTTTTTCGTTTAAAACTTCAAACCGCGCGGGTGGGCGGTTTGAGAAATTAGAAACTGAAACGCAAATTTGATAAGGAAAATCGCGGTGGTTCGGGTCGGCGATTCAGCGGTTTAAGCGTTTTGGATCGGCGGTTCAGCGATTTGGGTGGTTCGGGTCGGCGGTTTGGATTCTAAATTTTTTAAAGATAATTTTGTGTCTTTTCACATAATAATTGAAGAGAAAAATTATTTAATTTTCATTTATACATTATATATCATCATATGATCAATAAATATCTTAAATTTCATGGTTATATAATAAGAAAACATAAAATAATGTCTAATTTAAACGCGGGTCGGCGGTTTAGGCGGTTCGGGTCGCGGTTTAGGTCAAAATCGAGCACCGACTCAAAATTTACGGTTTGGTTCAGACTGACCCGAAACCATTTTCAATATTTTTTCAAATCGTGTGGTTCGGTTCGAGTCGAGTCGATGCAGTTCGAATCGGATTACAGTTTGAACCGAAATTGTGCACACCCCTATGACTAAGAGCAACTCCAATTATAAAATAAGGTTTGGTATAAATTTTGTATGAAATTTTATACCATTTGAAATATTCCTCTCAAAGCTATTATATTAAATTTCATTTTAAAAAAGATTTCCCTAGAACATCTTAAAATCCATTATTGCAGTCCATTATTGTAAAAAAAAAAAAAAAAAAAAAAGTCGCAGTGTACTATTAATACATGTTAACATGAGATTATTTTATCTGCTTTAAAATAGTAGAGAATCTCCAAACCCTACCCGAATGGTGCTACATTTAATGTTTGGTTGGGGGTGCCCTAAACAAACAGATGGCAAATTCACAAGCCAATCTAATCTAATCTTATAAAAGTAAAAATAAAATAAAAGAAAATTGCGGGAATTACGGATTCAAATGGTTGCACGGTTTTCTTGTTACATTTCGTCGGCAGCTTATTTGTTATAAATTTAAAAATAAATTTTGTGGGTCCCAAAAATTAACGCGAATCAATCAATCAAGAACCGTAGAGAAGGAAAATCATCAAAGTGGACCCCCGATGTTTCCATTCAATATTTGAATTCATCAATGCCTTGCCGCACTGCGCGGATGAAACTTTTATATATATATATTAATGGTTTTAATTATTTATTTCGGGGAAAAAAACTAACAATGAAACTGATTTTTTTTCTTAAAATATTCATTAGAAAAAGTATTTATTTTATACATTGTTTTTTATTTTTTGTCGAGAATTATCATTGATTTCATTATTTTCATCTGACTTAAAATTAAAAGAAATGACAGTAGTTTCATCACTACTAAAAAGGGGAATAGTTTTCTCCCTCCTATAAGAATGGTAATTTCGATTGTGTAATAGTAAAAATAATTTTGATTAGTTATAAAATATCAATGTATTGTAAGAACAATTCATTCTTCAAATATTATTTACTTATTAAATTGAAGAGTTACATCATCAAAATTGATTTTTTTTTTTAAAAAAAATATCATTTGAGATTCTTCAAATTGAATTTTACTTCTCCCTCTTTAATATTGAATAGTGACATATCTCTCTTCAAATATTATTATATAACTAGTACATGACCCGTATTTTGTGCGAGTTTAGTATATATTTTAGATATTGGTCTTGTAATTACTCCGGATCTTGTCGGTTTTATAGTCTAAATGAGACAATTGATTTATTTACACGTAATTTATGCCTCATTTGTTTATCCCCCGGTTCTCAAATAATATTTCTAATTCATTGTGCACGAGTTAATAATCAAAGTTTGTATCATGAAACATATTAAATAATAAAAAAAATTCATGGAATAAAAAACTTATAAAAATATTTCAAAATAAAATAACAAATAATAATAGACCCAAAATCCAAAAAAATAGATAGGTTTTATGGGCGGCTACAATTTATGTTTCTTATTTTAATAGAATATTATATTTTTATATTGTAACAAGTTTTTTATTTTAATAATAATAAAAATATTAATTATAGAGATTATATGTCACATATTTTTTTTTTATTTTAATAGAAGATTATACTATATTTTCTTATTATAATAGGTAATAAAAAATTAATTGTAGAGATTAATGTGACACTATTAGAAAGCTTAAAAATGCTTAACTTATACACACACAAAAACACACACATTTTATCAGATTGTCTGTGATATTATTCAAAAATTAATCGGATGTTATAATATATTTTCTTGTTATATTAAGGTTATTATTTAATAGATTTATTAATTTAATTTTATAATTTAATAGTATTTTTAATTGTAATTAGATAGTATAATATGTTTTCTTATATAATACAATTATTATTAAATTATATATATATTTTTATTGTAATAAGTTTTTTATTTAATACAAAATTAATTATAAAGATATTTTAATTTTATAATTTAATAATAAAAATTAATTATATATGTTAATTGTAGAGATTAAGTGTCACTATGTTTTTTATTTTAATGAGATAGTATAATATGTTTTCTTATTTAATAAGTTTATTTATTTTAAATTTATAATTTAATAGTAATTAATTAAAATATTAATTAATTAATTAAAAAAATTATTAGGTTTCTTACTTTAATAGTAAATTATGTTATGTTAATTTAATAATAAAAAATAATTGTATAGATATTTTAATTTTATAATTTAATAAAAAATAATTGTAGAGATATTTTAATTTTATAATTTAATAATAAAAAATTAATTGTAGAGATATTTTAATTTTATAATTTTAAAATAAAAATTAATTGTAGAGATTAGATTAATTGTAGATAATTTAATAGTGTTTTTCTTTTATTTTAATATGATAGTTTAATACATTTTCTTATTATAATATAAATCATATAAAATTATAATATGTATTTTCATTATAATATGTATTTTTATTTAATAGATTTATAAATTTTATTTTTTATTTTTAATATGAATCTCACACGTGTCGCGATGAAGCTTAAAAATATTTAACATATATATATATATACACACACATAATTATAGTGGTGGTGGGTGAACTTACTAAAAATTATTTATATATTAAAATAATATAAATAAAGTAAATATCATTTAATTTGATTTTAATAATATAAATTTATTTACATTATCTCTCTTTTATTAATATAATATAATTTTTTTATACACATCATCATCATTATTTATAATTATTAATATATAAAAACCATATAACTAAAGTGAGCCCATTCAATTTGGTTAAATTAATATAACATTAATTTTATTTGAAGTGTCTTTTGAAAAATAGTTTATTTTTCCAATCTTCAATTTACTAAATAAGTAATCAAATAGGTATTTGAAAAGTAAAATTAGAAGAAGCTTTTAGAGTTGCTCCAAGGGGTTCTACTATTTTAAATTTTAAATTTGAATAATTATTAATCTCATGCAATCTAATGGTGGATAAATTACCATCATTAAATATTATTCTCACTTTTAATATCTAAACCATTATAGGTCAGTTTATTGTGGTTTGACTAGAGATGATAATTTCGCTCACAAATCCGCAAAAGCCCACCCGCAATGGGTATGATTTGGTAAATATTTAAGCGGATTTGGTAATTTAAAATAAAACCCGCTGCGAGTTTGGTAATTAAGCAAAACCAGCGGGTATCCGCAAGCTTAATTTTTTTGTTTTATATTTTTAGGGCAAAAAAATCTCTCATATAAAAGGACTCACTAACTTACAATTTTTGAATTGATCTCTCTTAATATTTTTGAATTGCTTCTCGTCAATGTTCAACAACTTTGATGATATGAATTTAATATAATGAATGATATTCAGCTAGTGATTCATGAATATAATTGTGATGATATGAATTTGACATTATGTTATAAATATTTTAAACTTTTATTTATGTATCATAGTTTGTAAACTGTCAAATATTTTCTTTTTTGTATGTTATGAAAAAGTATCGATGTTTAATTAAAAAGATTACATTATTAAGAGTAAAAGGGAATTCAATATTTTAAAAACCCGTAAAAAATCTATTGGGTACCGGTGCGGGTTTGGTAATTTATCTTTATATGCGGGTGCATGTTTGGTAATGAAAATTAAAATCCGCAGTGGGTTACATATACGGGTGCTGGTTTGGTAATGGCAAACCCGCACCAAATTCTACCTATTGCCATCCCTATGTTTGACATGCGGTGAGAGAACAAAACTGTGTTTGAGTCAAAACACAGTTTTAAATATTTGGTTAATGATGTGAAATTACGATTATTAATCGTGATTTTTTTTTAAAAAAAAACTGAATTTTATAAAAGGTAAAAATTTCAAAAAAGTGAATCGTAATTATTTTTTTAGCATAAATCAAAATTTCATAATAATATTTATGAACTACCGTTAAGTCACTATATTTTTCTAATCAAAATATATTTGTTCCTCAAAACTTCACATTTGTCCTCTAATTCTTTCTCACTCTAAAATGGCTGCTGCCGCCAGCAGGACCGTAACAATTCCCCTTTGCCCATTCCTTGAAATAAAAATATAATAATACCAAATTTGATAAAAAAAAAAAAAAAAAATTTTGGGATTGTCTAATTTTGATAAATTCCCAAAAATTTAAGTTGAAATAACTCATATATTTGATAATTATAAGTTTTAAAAAATACATGGCACATTTGGATACAACTTCTATATCTTTTGGCAGATTCTCAAAAGAAAATAGCAACTAGTATTAGTTATTTTATGTGCATTTGGCTAAATATATTTGATGAGAAGATTAAGTAGTGTTTGGTACATACAAAAAAAAAAAAAAAAAAAAAATTAATGAAAAATAATTGAGTACCAAATCATGAGCGAGATGAGATAAGCACTAGTGGCCCATTAATACAACTGTCTTTTAGAGCATGCCATGTGGCAGTTTCTCATCTTATCATTCAAAACCTTTCAAGGACTTGGTCATGTTGAAGAAGAGAAGATGCCTCTCAAGTCTCAACCCCTTCATTAGTTTGGTTTTTGACTTCGGTGTCGAATTCAATTTTATACCAAGTTTTTTTTTTTTTTTTTAATATAAATCATAATTAATATTTATTTAATAATAATTTAAATATAATTAAATTTTAAAACACGGTATAGTAAATCCAAACTCATTTAAATTTTATTATTGGATTTCAATTTGGGCTCTTAGACCATTTTGATGCTGACATTCTAAACTATATTTTAATTCAAACCAAAATCCAAACCCCAAATTAAAAAAAAAAAAAAAAATGAGGACAAGTTGCAGAAAGAACAAATACATTGGCAGTGGCCTTCAGACGGGGCTTGAGATGGTGAACTTTGACCTTCATTTAGAGAAAAAAACATGTTCAATGTTTAAAAATGGACCACTTGGAGGTAAAGAAAACGACTTACAGGATATTGAAACATAATTTCAGAGGATTTTTTACAATAAAACTTGTTCTCTCCACCAGCTATATCCCACTGTATCCTCCAATTTTTTTTTTTAATTTTAATACATTTGTTCATTTCTCTGAATATACACAAAGTCCCAAGTATAGCGTGTTGTTTAATGTAGCAAGATATAAGTCTCTCATCTACCGTTTCGTATAGAGTTTGGTGTGATACTCTTTATTAGACGACGTCTTATTGTGACTTTCATTCACACGCTTTACTCGACACACAAGTACTCTTATTTTTTTCCTCTCTTTTTCGGACGTTATTCCCAGAGCATTAAAAAAGAATCCTACTAACTACTTATGCATCAAAAGGTTTTCACCAATAACCTTTTGTAAAATCGAATTCTTTGTCTCCAAGGACGTGATTTGGTAGTGTTGAGTTCAGAATCTCACATTCAGATCATGTGTTCGAATCCAAAGAGTGTGTTTCTTGTAAGAATCTGTGAGAGATAATTTGACGGCGGAATTTCCAACGATTTAGAAAAAAAAAATCGAATTCTTTCTTCTTATGTAATGTGAAATTCACAGGAAAAGAAATATTCATTTGTTTCTTTATCCCCCATATCATGAAACTGTCGGCACGTGAGAACAAAAAATACAAATAAAAATTCATATCATTACCTAATCTTGCCGAAGTTTGATTCGCCATAAACGCGTATTTAGCGAACCTTTTAACAAACCAGGAAAAGAAAAAGAAGAAAATTTAAAAATGCCCAACCGGATTCCCAACTGACTCATTCACTTCACGCAGAAAAAGAAAAAGAAAAAGAAAAAGAAAAAGAAAAATGCATTTGCTCAGTTGAGTCTTGTGAATGAACTTGCTGTAAATAAAAATGTGATTATTATTATTTAATAATAGGGAACGAATCCCAAATGATTAGCTATGATTGGTGACTTATTTAGTAATGATTAGCAATGATAAGTATCAAAATAAATTTGAAAAAAAAATGAAACAAGGAACAAGCTAAGACAAATGGTGAACAACCAGAAAGGGGAAGATGGGTTGTCATAAAAGAGTTTTTCTTTTGTGGGAGACTCCACTCCAGAAAATATAGATTCCTTTTTCTTTTGTGGGAGTCTCATTTTTACATTTTTAAAAATGTGAAAGTGTCACAAGAACAACTAGCCCAGCCTTACAGGGAGCAATAAGATACTTTTTGAGTGAGGTGTCTTCATTTAAAAAAGAACTACTGATAATGTTCATCCTGCAATAAATAAATAAATAAATAAAATGCTTAGATCAGTATCAGCTTTTACAGCAATGAATTTATTGGTCCCACCAATTAGAGAGGCAAAAGTGTTGTAAGAACATTCACCATTGAACAGTTTCAAGGATGGATCCCACTCACTAAATTCCTGGACCAGCCCCCTTAACATTATGGACAGAGTCTTTGTTATACCAATAAACATATATTATTAGTAATGAGGCTCCACTTTACAAGAAGTAAGAACTAGTCACCCACAAAATTGATCTCTCATACCAACCAATATGTAATAAATACAGTAAAACTTTTAAAGTTTGACCATTTCATTATAACACAAGAATAGCTTAATGAAGCTCTACTTAAATTAAATCCATAAGAAGTTTCAAAATGAGGGCAACAACAAGATAACAAAGGAAAGAAGCCCACAATTTCCATGAAAATTTCAATTATATGATTTGCATAGATGCTATTGAAAATGAAAATATTAAATTTTGTCACAATGAACAGCCAACCAAATACAGGTATTATGAAAAGGAAGTGTCAAATAAAGGAATTTAGTTAAAGTGTATGACAGCTAGAGCTAGCTGTTTTGATGCTGCCATCCATCTCAGCCAAAAGAAAAAGAAAAAGAAAAAGAAAAAGAAAAGCTCCCTTCTATATTATTAAATTAATAAACTGCAAATAATGTGTATCTTAATGTAAGATATGAA
The DNA here is from genome assembly GCA_019454045.1 of Zanthoxylum bungeanum. Lineage (NCBI taxonomy): Eukaryota > Viridiplantae > Streptophyta > Magnoliopsida > Sapindales > Rutaceae > Zanthoxylum > Zanthoxylum bungeanum. The sequence goes on along the minus strand of SKCR01029423.1, from coordinate 47,910 downwards.
AGCATGGTATATGCCCTATATGATATTCAAACCAGCACCAAAATTCAACATCAAAACAACAACAACAACCACAGGAGGAAATTTAATATTTTGTAGTCATTAGAAAATACCTCAGATTTAATATTAGTTACATAAATTGGTTAGTTGTTTGAGTGGAAGTGGATATAGGCCCCTGTTCCACTAAGGTTCGAAAGCACTAAGAGCAACTGATATAATAGGCACGTTGTTGAATCTCCGTCTCTCTCTTTCTTAGTGAAATCCAGAAATGTCACAATTGAAAACAAGTTTCATTGCTAAAAAATACATGAAAAGATGAAGAGTAAAACATGCTTGGCGAAGAATAAGATACAATGAGGCCTATGGTTTTCAAAGCAGAGAATAAGAGATATTCTACATATCCACCACTAGGAATATTTAAAGCTAGTCATTACCAACTCATGGAATAAATCTTTTCACATCAATTGAAAACCACAATGCACACCTCCTTGGATACTTCTTGGCCAGCATCAGTGTCCTATTGTTGATTTGAAGGCTTCTGAACACAAGATTGGCGTTGGATGTCTAAGCGTTGTCGATGTATTAGTCTGTAGGAGGATATGAAACTCTAAGAAATATGCCAAGCAATTCAAATAACCATTTTACAATTGCATATACAACTTTCACATATAAACTTATTATTGTAAATTCTTGGACTACAAATCTAGAATCATCACATGCGTTCGGCATCATAAAACCACAATTGTTTTCAACCAACCGAGATGTTATCCATTGAAGCACAAGTTACGTACCACGACTTTTGGTTTTGGATAACTTCAGATATGGTTGACTAGCATTGTTTTTTTTTTTTTTTTACTTGAGAATGAATAGGGAAATATAACAATAAACTGATATAGTAGATGGATACGGCATCCGTGTGTATCTTTTCAAGCATATACAACTAATTACTGCTTCCCTTTTTCTGACCTATGGCTCACTGATCTCAAATGAACAGTATCTTAGTAGAATTATATGAAATAAATAGTGAATAAAAAAATCATATTAACAGAACTAGATTACCATAGCAAAGAAATTGAGAAAAGTTGATAGACAAAATGACTCAAAATCACATAGGGAATACCTTTCCCCTGCAGTTTTACATCATACGGCAAGATCAACATTCTGCCAGTCTGATCAATTCAGCAGCAATTCCATAAACTTGAATGTGACAAATATCTGTACAAGTCAATCAAGGACAGTGTTACTGAACAAAGCCTCCATAAATTGATTTGACTCTACCAAGTCCAATTCTGTATAAATATAAAGATATATAGAAGACAACCACTTGCAAACTGCTAGCTTCTTCACATTTGTTTCAGATAGCAGGGTGGCAAGTAGGCGGGCGTAGCTGAGGCAGTGCTGTAGAGATTGCCGGCATGCATGTGCCCTAGTGCATCAAAAATTGTATTTATGCATTAAAGGTAGTCATTTAACTGTGATTATGATATTCTCTAAGACTTAAATATGATTAATAATGTATAGTTGATAATTGAGAAACTTATTATTATTGTCTGTCGATCATTTTAGAAATGCTTCAGTGCATTGATAAGGGCAAAGGTGGCTACTGACAAAAATCGGCCTAACAAAGTGTCTGAAGTATGCCTCCAAACATGCACAAAAGAAATGACGTGCTCCTGAAATTTGTAACAGCATTAGAAGTAGAGGCACTAGAAAGATGCATTGTGCCAACAATGTATGTTACGATGTTACTCAATTTCCATTGTCGCAAGCCCCTTGCATATTTCAATTCCTTAGAAACAACAACAATGATGATGATGTAACCTCTAAATGTAATTGGAAATGATAAAGTATATAACTCAGCTAAACACAACTGAGGAAATAAGCAAAAGTAATGACAGACACTTTCTAATAATGTACTATTATGCTTCCTTAATTATTTTCTGATGCACCATCAATAATAAGACAATTTCCCTTTTATCCTGGTATAGTAAACTAATTCCTGTCAGTGACAGGGCAATTGCAAGCAACTAGGTAGCATTCTAGAAGGACTCCCAACTCATAGGCATTGACTCCTATTAGATTGGCACAAATCAACCAAAAGATGAACTTCTGCTGTAACAAGAGTTGGAAATTAAGTCAGAAAGTTCCCTCCCATAATCCTTACAAAAGCGGAAGCTGCTAACTAGAAGGCCTATCTCCATTATATTTCTGCTATATGGTTATTAGTAAAAGAAACCCTACACTAGATTCCATGCTCCTTGAACTGCTTCCACACTTCAAATTGACTGATAAGTGAAGTGAGTGCTCAAAGGATTAACTGCATCATGATAATTATTCTATTAACCTCTTTAATAATTGAAAGTGTTTTGTTCTTCATGTGATAACAACTCTATTAAATTTAATCAAGTATAGAAGTCATAAGTGTTGTAAATTCTCTAAATATATAGTATGGATGCAAGGAGGGTCATGTCCCTTGGGTAGTGCCCTATGGGAGAGGCACTAACATGTAGGGACATGTCCTCTAATTGAAAGAACACACCTATAGGCTCCAAAGGGTTTAAGGAAGGGGTATAACCCTTAGGAGGGTTGCACCCCAAACCAAAGGGTGCCCTCAAAAGCACTCTCCATGTCTATTTAAGGGGCCTTCATGTTCATTCAATAGATCCAGAACTTTCATAAGTCTTGAGTCACATCAATTTCGTTTTTTGGAGTCAGAAGAGAGATTCCACCATTGTCCTAGTTCAAGATCTTCTTAAGGAGTGCCCCTTGAACAAGAGGAATCCAAGTAATCCTGCGAGGACGTTAGCCACAAAATCCGTAGAGCACCGAGACGGGGCTAATAAGTTCTTAAGGACAGAGGCAACTCGACTTGGACTACAAGTTATCATCGTTTTCCAGGTTTTCTCTAAGTATAGGGTTTATGTTTTAATATTGGCATGTTAGTGTAGTTTTTGAATCCATTGTTGTGTTCTAATTTGTTGTTTTGATGCATGTTGATTTCGTTTAATAGCACTTAATTCCCCAACAATCTTAAGAACTTATCAATTTAGTATTGTTAGATGAAAATTCGCATGTGTTAATAAGAAATTTTTCTGGAAAATGGTTTATGTGCATGAAAAATACGCATGGGCGTTCGAACGGCCGACGAACGCATAGGAAAAATTTTGAATTTTCGTATAAAACGTTTGAACGCGTATTCAAACGCAACTCGAACGCAAGTCTTCTGCCTAAGAACGTTCGAACGCGTCTTAAAACGCATCACGAATGTAGACCCTCTGGAACATTTCGTTCGAACGCGTTTTCGAACGCTACAAGAACGTAAACTCTCTGGAATATTTCATTCGAACGCGTTCTCGAACGCTACACGAACGTGAACTCTCTGGAACACTTCGTTCGAACGCGTTTTTGAACGCTACACGAACGTGAATTCATTGGACAGTTTCGTTCGAACGAAGATACGAACGCGACACTAACGAATTGATCCTGGAATTATTTCTAAATTGAAATAGACTTAGATTAACGTAGTGAAATCATATACTGTATTACAATAAACTTGGTAGTATAGATTTAAGTTATTATTAGGGTGTTCAATTATCACAAGTATACACATAGTGATAAAGTTGAAATTTAATTGTGTGTTGCATACTTGGTTGAGAATTAAAAGTGTAATTCTACACACAAAATTCCATCCAAGCTTGATTGATTAATACACATATACATATATTATTCTACACATACTGTATTGTGATTTGAAGTGTCATACTAAGTTTGAATGCCTAAGAGATTCTATTGAGAAAAAAGTTTAAAGGATATTATGTCAAAAAGGCGACAAGAGCCTAAGTGGTCAGAGATTTAAGTGGTTACTCCGGACCCCTCTTGTCCTCTGGGAATATTCCTTTACCTACTTATCATAAGAAACTTTAGTCGTAAATTCAAGGACTTGTGTTATTTGGTACTACTGTCCAATATAACGAGTGGATTCTTAGTGTATTACTTAAACAAGATCATTCATTGATCGTTGTGCAATTTGTCTCTTGTAGACTTATTAATTGCTGTTGGTTTTTCCAGTTACACATGGCTAGCGGAAATATCACAGTACCGGTCGGTCATGGAGAAAAACCGGAAAAGTTTGGTGGAGCAAACTTTAAACAATGGCAGAGCAAAATGTTGTTATACCTGACAACTCTGCAGTTGACTAAGTACCTCAAAGATCCTCCGGGTCCTGTTGAGGGAGAAACGGAAACAGCCAAGCAACTGCAAGAAGAGACATGGTCGTCAGGTGACTTCTTGTGCAAGAACTACCTCTTGGGAGGACTTGAAAATACCCTGTACAATGTGTACCAAGACATGATTTATGAGAAGATTCTCTGGGAATCTCTCGAAAAGAAATATAAAACCGAGGATGCCGGGCAAAAGAAATTTGTCGTGGGTAGGTTCCTGGACTACAAAATGGTAGATTCAAGAACGGTAATGTCTCAATTAGGTGAATTACAATTGATCATTCATGAAATATTGGATGAAGGAATGAAACTCTATGAGACGTTTCAAGTTGCCTCCATCATGGAAGAACTTCAGGAGATATCTGAAACACAAAAAGAAGCAGATGAGCCTTGAAGACCTTGGAGTTCGATCGAGGATCGAAGAGGACAACAAGAAGTCCGAGAAGGCCAGCTACAAGACTATAGAGTCTAAGGCCAACATCGTCGAGGGTGTAAAGGGTAGCAAAAAGAGAAAGAACAATGGAGCTGATTCTTCCCAAGCTAACAAGACGTTCAAGGGGAAGTACTACAACTGTGGAAAAAACGGTCATATGGCAAAGGACTGCAAAAATAAGAAGTCTTAGGACAAAGGCAAGAAAAAGAAAAATGAGGCCCATGTCACTGAAGATGAGCAGCTGACTGATGAGATCTCAGAGATGAACCTCACTGCAGTGGTAACTGAAGCCAACTTGGTTGGGAATCCGAGAGAATGGTGGGTAGACACTAGGGCTACTCGTCATATCTATGCTGATAGCAAGATGTTTTCCTCGTATCAGAAGGTCGATGGTGGCGATCATCTGACAATGGGAAACTCGTCTACCTCTAGAGTGGTTGGACAGGACACAGTGGTTCTGAAGATGACATCCGGAAAGGAGCTTACATTGAAGAATGTTTTGCATGTTCATGATATTTGGAAGAACTTGGTCTCAGACTCTCTCCTTAGCAAGAATGATTTTAAGCTTGTATTTGTTTCTGACAAGTTTGTATTGACCAAGAATGACGTTTATGTAGGAAAAAGATACCTCACTGAGGGCATTTTCAAGTTCAATATAATGACTGTCAATCGACACAGTGCTAATAATAAAGCTACAACTTCTGCTTATATTATTGAGTCACAAAATGTATGGCATGAGAGATTAGTGTTGGGGTTGGTGCTCAGAGCTCCAATTCCCCGTTGTATTTCCTTGTAAATACTATTGTAAACATTTTATTATGAATAAAATGAGCAGTTTCTATAATATAATATATCTTCTTATATGGTAAAGACGTAATAAACCTTAGGATGATTAGTCATGATACAGTTGCAAAAGCGTCGCAACTGACATTGAGTTGTATCATGACGTTATCATTCTCTGACACCTCTTGGTCAATGTTTACACTACTTGGTCAGTAAAGTAAACCCGTTAAGACCGGTACATATCGTATACTGGAATATGTGATTCCAATGGTTTCTCAATGAACCATGAGTCTTGGAGACTCGTATAGACGTGTAGGTGTTTATAGCGAATAAACACTGAACGACTCACCGAAGATTCTTAATGGATGGTACACCAACGTCAATAAGAATCTTCTCGGGTTGAGTAGCATTAGTGATTCTTCGACTTGAGATACCACTGTGGGCACATGAGACATCTTCCACACTTAGATAGCAGTCACGTCACCGATCTATTCAGATCAGACCTCTTCCTGTTCGTTGGGTGTGGACAGATCCTCAGGTGTCCTGTGTGTGTCGAGATAGGATCCGTCAGTTCTGTGTACAGAGCATAGGTAGTTCATATATGATTAGCAATCAGATAAAAACCATGGGCCCATGGCACACTTTAGAAGTCAGTTCTAAGGGTTCTTTTAGAGATTGCTAATAGAGACGTCGACAGGATTATCCCTATAGAGATTTGACGTTTACATTTATATCTCTGGGATATATCCGGATACCTGTGACGGAGGAATTAAACATATGCCATGACCTCGACCAGTATGATTCAGCGAGTTTATCCGTGGTCGTCATAATTTATGACTGGGTAAATTATGGACACGAAATTGGATTTCGTGACGGATATGCCTGAATCTAGAGAGTCTCACTAGTGAAAATACTCTCGTAGAGCACTAGGGCAACTTTTATGAATAATACTGATTATTTATAAGTCGTTTAAAGGTTAAACGAAAAATACATGCGAATGGACCTAATAGTTATTTCTTAATTATTGTGTATTTGTATTTAATGATAGATTTTATTAAATACACATTAATTAAATGTCAAATTGTGATATTTGACATATATCATAAATATATATGAATTGGATATTTAAAGTAAATATAATACATATATTAAAATATTTATATTTAAATAATTATTTAATTATTTAATTGTTAAATAATTAAATTAATTAAAAATATAAATATCTTGAGTTTTGATATTTTTTGGAAATGCCTTGAGTTGCTTTTTTTGACTTGTTGAAATTCATTAAAGGTGTAATGATTCAAAATGCAAGTTGATAAAACAAATTAAATGAAACAAAAATTAAATATCTAGATATTTTATACTTACCAAATTCGGCCAAGGGCTTTTTTGTGAAGTATATATTGTTTTGTTTCATTTTCATTAGGTTAAGGGTTCATAAGTTATCAAAACAAATACAAAAGAGTTGAGAGAAAAGTTTGAAGAAAAAGAAGAAAAGCTTGAAATAATTTGATTTTTGTAAGTCTTTCTTTTAATCTTCCAACATAGAAAATGTTTCTAACATGCTTAGCTTCAACATGTGTTGCTAGGATGTTGTCTCTACACTTTTAGTCTGTGTTTTAATTGGTTGTGAACTTGTTTGAAAGATGTATGCATGTTTGGTTTTAAAGTAAACTTGAAATGGTTTCAATGGCTTACTTTTGATTATTTGATAATCATGTTGCCATTCTAGAGTTTCTAAGCCACTCATTGATGACCTAGAATTATTCTTGAGTTGTTTCATGATGGTGATACTTGTTTGGTGTAGTTTAGATTGAATTAAAGTGATGGATTTAATTAATTTGGTAGGATTTGTCAATTTGAAGAAATTGTAAAATTAGGGTTCTTAACCCTTTCCAAATTTGAGGCTTTTCATATATGTGATGTATTATGGTGTGTATATGATGCATATTAATTTTTGAGTTGATTGGATTTGATCTTGACATGTTTTGAACAAAAAAGGATCAATTGCAAAAACTGAAAAATTCTGGGTGGTTTCGACAATTAGCATAAAATTGGGGTTTTGTTGCAATTTGATTTTGATGTGTTGGATATGTTGGAAATCATTTTAGAAATGATTTAGAATCATCCAAAATTATATTTGACAATTTTAGGACTAAAATGATCAATTTGCAAAGTTGTGGGGCAATTCGATAATTACCAAGAAATTGATTTCTCGTGTAATTCTTCAGAATTTAATAATTGGGTAATTAAATAAATAAGTTTATTTAATTGATCCAAGAAATATTTTGAAATCGGAAAATTTTGATTTTCCGCGATTCCGCTGCGTTACCGGATTTTCGCCATATAACCTCTGCAAAATGGTATCAGAGCGAGTATGATTCTGGACACCTAATATGATTATGCCTTTTAAATTCAATGTTTGATTCAATCTTTGCTTAATACATGCATGTGTTTATTTAATTTGATTAAATAAAGTAAAAAACATCTTTTGCGAAAAATCCCTAATTATAAGGTTTTATGTTATTTATGTATTTGATGCATATTACATGGTCCGTCTTGTCAATACGGTTTATGGATACTTTTCTGTGACTACATCCGAGATCGTGCCAAAGCTGTGAGGGTGTAGCCGATAGAAATTTATTTATGCAAGATGTATATTTGATACTAGATAAATTCAAGCGAAAGCGGAATCCTGAACATGCCAAAGCTGTCAGGGTTACGCAAGTAGCTTGAGTTTATCATTGACGAGTTTAACCTTAGTTCGCCTCCTTGTGAACGTGCCAAAGCTGTCACAACGAGAAACGACCAGGACCGGAAACACATGAGTCACTATTGAGTGATTGACAAGGAGTTGTCTACCTGATGAATATACGTAGGCGAGAACGTGCCAAAGCTGTGAGCTGAAATATATTCATGGGATCCACCTTTCACTATTTGTATTTAATTTAATTATTAAATCTTTGTATTTTGTTTGGGGATTACAGTATTGCATGATTTAGTGGAAGGGGCATTTTTAGATTAAAAATCCATGATCTAGTAAATGCTTTCGATATTATATGAAGCTGCAATGTTTATGCTAACCGTTTTTCATAATCTATATGATAGATTTGCGATGGCGGCACAATCGACTAATCCATTTGCGCGTATGTTGGATACGAACAAACTTAAAGGCGCTGAGAACTTCGCCGATTGGGATTTAAATTTAAGGATTGTCCTTGATTTCAAAAAGTTGGGATATGTACTTGAGGGTCCACTGCCCCTTGCTGTGTCTGAGGACGCAACACCGGAGGAACGCCAAGTTTTATAAGCTTGGAAAGATGATGATTTAAAAGTTAAATCATACATCTTAAGTTCACTGGCACCGGGACTCAAGAAACAATACTATGGCATGACAAATGCGTATAGTATGATGATGCGATTAAGAGAATCGTTCATGAACCAAGAGCAAATTGTTGTTCATAAAGTTGCGATGGAACTGTTCCATGCGCGACTGGACAAGGGGCAAGCTGTAAGCTCGCATGTTCTTCACATGATCGATTTGATCGATCAACTAAGGCAATATAATCTCCCTCTGAATGACATTCTCGGTAGGAGTGTCATTCTTGGTTCGCTCCCAGCTTCATATCGCCAATTCGTGATGTATTTCAACATGAATGGGATTATCTGTTCCTACCATGAACTGCATAGGATGCTGATCACGGCGGAAAAGGACCTAAGGAAGGGAGTACCGACTCGCCCTCCGAAACCTACTTCACTTTCTACTTCTTCCCAGACCTGGCCAAAGGGAAAGAAGACGAAAGCGAAGAAGAAGAAGGGTTTCGGTTCTCAACCGCAGGGAAAGATAGCAAAGCCCAAGAGGGCTTCTGACGACAAATGCCATCACTGCAGCAAAGTCGGACACTGGAAAAGGAACTGTCCTGACTACATTGCCCAGATAAGAAAGGAGAGAGCATCAATATCATGTACATTTATTTTTCCAATTATTGATATCTCACTGGCTTGTGAAGCTGTTACATCCAGCTGGATTTTAGATTTTGCTTGTCCTGTTCAAATTTGCAATTCGTTGCAGGTGCTGAAGGAAAGTAAGAAACTGAAGCCTGGAGAGATGCAATTGCGCTTTGGGAGTGGAGACTCTCTGGATGCAGTTGCGATGGGAGTATGCGAGATCCCTTTGCCGAATGAGAACCTTTTGTTGTATGATTGCTACGTTGTACCAGAATGTGTAGCAAATATTATATCTCTTTTTGTATTAGATACAGAAGGTTATCGTATTAATATTAAGAACTGTTCTTTGTTTTTATATGATAAACGTAATATTCAGATCCTTTGTTGTCCAAATGAGCATGGTCATTACACATTGCATACTTCTAAAGATATTTTGAATACTGGGATTAATAAACGAAGTTTACCTGTTGTTAATAATACTGAACTTTGGCATATGCGGCTAGGTCATATAGGCCTTAAACGCCTTACCCAATTGGTTAGGAATGGTTTGATACCAGATCTCACCATTGAACCCTATCCAACTTGTGAATCATGTATTCAAGGTAAGATGAACAAAGCCCCATTTTCTGGTGTTGGACACCGCGCCACTAACTTACTGGAACTCGTACATTCTGATGTATGTGGTCCACTAATTCAGACTGCTCACAGTGGTTATTCGTACTTCGTTACCTTTACCGATGATCTGTCACGGTACGATTATGTCTATTTGATGCGACATAAATCGGAGACCTTTGAAAAGTTCAAAGAGTTCCGTAATGAAGTAGAAAAACAAACTGGTCAATATATTAAATGCCTTCGATTTGATCGAGGAGACGAATATATGAGCAGTGAGTTCATGGATTATATGAAGGAGAATGGGATTCTCGCTTAATATACTCCTCCAGGTACTCCACAGCACAATGAAGTGTCTGAGAAGAGAAATCAGACTTTATTGGATATGGTCCGATCAATGTTGAGTTTTACAGATTTGTCCTATTACTTATGGGGCTACTCTCTTTTAACAGCTACATATCTTTTGAATAAGATTCATTCAAAAGCTTCCTACGACTCCATATGAGATATGGACCGGTAGGAGACCAAATCTTAATTATATTAAGGTTTGGGGTTGTCCTGCCTATGTCATGATGACTCAGCAAGATAAGCTTTCGTCTCGAGGGTAAAAGTTTAGGTTTGTTGGATATCCTTCGAATACGAAGGGATATTTTTTCTATGATACCGAGCATCGAAATGTATTCGTAGCTCGCTTCGCAAAATTTCTAGAAGTAGAATTTTTGTCAGAAGGTGATAATCATAGACATGTTGAACTTGATGAAGTCCAACCAGAAAACAACGAACCAAAGGAGGAACCTGAAGTTCAAGTAGATGAAGAACCTTTAACACACACACTCCGTAGGTCACAAAGGGTATCTAAACCTACTGAACGCTTGTATTTGATACAAGAAAAGAGTCTCGATGTTCTCTTAGTTGAAGAGACTGATCCTTTTACCTATAGAGAATCGATGTTGGACATCGACTCCGTGAAATGGCAAAGTGCCATGAAATCCGAGTTAAGACTCAATGCATGAGAATCAAGTTTGGGACTTGGTTCCGCTTCCCAAAGGAATTGTTCATATCGATTGTAAATGGGTTTACAAGAGGAAGCGCGGGCCTGATGGAAAAGTTGAAACCTATAAGACCCGACTGATAGTAAAAGGTTACACGCAGCGACCTGGCGTCGACTACGATGAAACTTTTTCGCCAGTAGCAATGTTTAAGTCTATTAGGATTTTGCTCTCTATAGCTACGTATCATGACTACGAGATTTGGAAAATGGATGTCAAAACGGCTTTTCTAAATGGATTTCTTGATGAAGAAATCTATATGGAACAGCCGGAAGGTTTTGCGTCCAGCGAGAACTCGGGTATGGTATGTAAGCTTAAGAAGTCCATATATGGACTTAAACAAGCTTCACGAAGTTGGAATCTTCGATTCGACGAGATTATTAGATTGTCTGGTTTTCTCAAGAATTCGGAAGAATCATGTGTATCAGAAGGCCAGTGGGAGCATGGTTGTATTTTTAGTCCTCTATGTTGACGACATCCTAATCATTGGGAATGATATAGGGATGATGCAAGGCGTCAAAGCTTACCTCTGTAAGAATTTCCCCATGAAGGACCTGGGAGAAGCTTTCTATGTTTTAGGCATAAAACTCTATAGAGATAGAGAAATGAAGCTGATTGGGTTATCCCAATCAACATACATGTGGACGCTGGATTTCGCCCGAGGTCCACAATCGAGAATTTGTAGTTGGGGGCGCTAGCGATCCTGCAAAACAAAGGTAGAGTGAGCGGGAGTAGACTACCCACCGGTGTGGTGGGCGCCGGGGGCACTCCGGCGCTCAAGTCAGTAGTGAAGACGAGCTGTAAATAATGGAAGAGCAAGGCTTGACGTACATTGACTTTTGTTGACTACCGTGAGGGCAGTGGGTCGGAGGTTCCGAGAGCTCTGGAGAGAATATGACTAAGTTGAGAGTTGTTAGAAGTTGAATATGATCGAGCTATGGATTGTCCAGCCCCTTTTCTCGTAAACTTTATTCTCTTATATACACACTCTCGGGAAACGTGTGTATTTATTACCTTTAATTACTCGTTCGTTGGATGTTGGAAACTGTCGAGTTATGTGAGATATTTATGAGTCTGGACGTTTCTTGATTTGGTATCTACTGCGTCCGTTGGCCCTCTTGATGACAATGAGCTTGGGCCCGTGAGGCTTCTTGGTCTGATATTGGTCGGTCTCGAGGTAAAATGTCGATTTTACCCTTGGGCCCAAATTTGGCCCGTACAATACATAGATAAGATCTTGGAACAGTATAATTTTGGTAACTGTAAGACAGCAAATATATCGTTCAGACATGAGATTCATCTTTCAAAGAAGATGAGTCCACAAACAGAAGATGAGAAGGTTAGAATGTCTAACCAACCTTATGCTTCATATTAGGATTGGTGCTCAGAGCGCCAATTCCTTGTTGTATTTCCTTGTAAATACTATTGTAAACGTTTTATTATAAATAAAATGAGCAGTTTCTATAATATAATATATCTTCTTATATGGTAAAGACGTAATAGACCTTAGGATGATTAGTTATGATACAGTTGCAAAAGCGTCGCAACTGACATTGAGTTGTATCATGACGTCATTCTCAGACAGTTCCTGGTCAAGGTTTACACTACTTGGTCAGTAAAGTAACTCGTTGAGACCGATACATGTCGTATACTGAAATATATGATTCCAATGGTTTCTCAATGAACCATGAGTCTTGGAGACTCGTATAGACGTGTAGGTGTTTATAGCGGATAAACACTGAACGACTCACCAAAGATTCATAATGGATGGTACACCGACGTCAATAAGAATCTTCTCGGGTTGAGTAGCATTTGTGATTCTTCGACTTGAGATACCACTGTGGGCACATGAGACATCTTCCACACTTAGATAGCAGTCACGTCACCGATCTATTCAGATCAGACCTCCGCCTGTTCATTGGGTGTGGACAGATCCTCAGGGTGTCCAGTGTGTGTTGAGATATGATCCGTCAGTTCTGTGTACAGAGCATAGGTAGTCTATATATGATTATCAATCAGATAAAAATCATGGGCCCGTGGTACACTTTAGAAGTCAGTTCTAAATGTTCTTTCAAAGATTGCTAATAGAGACGTCGACGAGATTGTCCCTATAGAGATTTGACGTTTAATTCTATATCTTTGGGATATATCCGTATACCTGTGACGGAGGAATTAAACATATGCCATGACCTCGACCAGTATGATTCATCGAGTTTATCCGTGGTCGTCATAATTTACGGGTGGGTAAATTATGGACACAGAATTAGATTTCGTGACGGATATGCCTGAATCTAGAGAGTCTCACTAGTGAAATATACTCGTAGAGCACTAGGGCAACTTTTATGAATAATACTGATTATTTATAAGTCGTTTAAAGGTTAAACGAAAAATACATGCGAAGGGACCTAATAGTCATTTCTTAATTATTGTGTATTTGTATTTACTGATAGATTTTAATAAATACACATTAATTAAATGTCAAATTGTGATATTTGACATATATCATAAATATATATGTATTTGGATATTTAAAGTAAATATAATACATATATATTTAAAATATTTGTATTTAAATAATTGTTTAATTGTTAAATAATTAAATTAATTAAAAATATAAATATCTTAAGTTTTGATATTTTTTGGAAATGCCTTGAGTTGCTTTTGTTGACTTGTTGAAATTGATTAAAGGTGTAATGATTCAAAATGCAAGTTGATAAAGCAAATTAAATGAAACAAAAATTAAATATCTAGATATTTTATACTTACCAGATTCGGCCAAGGGCTTTTTTGTGAAGTATATACTGTTTTGTTTCATTTTCATTAGGTTAAGGGTTCATAAGTTACCAAAACAAATGCAAAAGAGTTGAGAGAAAAGTTTGAAGGCAAAAAAGAAAAGCTTGAAATAATTTGATTTTTGTAAGTTTTTCTTTTAATCTTCCAACATAGAAAATATTTCTAACATGCTTAGCTTCAACATGTGTTGCTAGGATGTTGTCTCTACACTTTTAGTTTGTGTTTTAATTGGTTGTGAACTTGTTTGAAAGATGTATGCATGTATGGTTTTAAAGTAAGCTTGAAATGATTTCAATGGCTTACTTTTGATTATTTGATAATCATGTTGCCATTCTAGAGTTTCTAAGCCACTTATTGATGACCTAGAATTGTTCTTGAGTTGTTTCATGATGGTGAGACTTGTTTGGTGTAGTTTAGATTGAATTAAAGTGATGAATTTAATTGATTTGGTAAGATTTGTCAATTTGAAGAAATTGTAAAATTAGGGTTCTTAACCCTTTCCAAATTTGGGGCTTTTCATATATGTGAAGTATTATGGTTTGTTTATGATGCATATTAATTTTTGAGTTGATTGGATTTGATCTTGACATGTTTTGAATAAAAAAGGACCAAATTGCAAAAACTGAAAAATTCTGGGTGGTTTCGGCAAATAACATAAAATTGGGGATTTTGTTGCAATCTGATTTTGATGTGTTGGACGTGTTGGACATGTTGGAAATCATTTTAGAAATCATTTAGAATCATCCAAAATTTGTATTTGACAATTTAAAGACTAAAATGATCAATTTTCAAAGTTGTGGGGCAATTCAGTAATTACCAAGAAATTTGATTTGTGTAATTCTTCAGAATTTAATAATTGTGTAATTAAATAAATAGGTTTATTAAATTGATCCAAGAAAAATTTTGAAATCGGAAAATTTTGATTTTCCGCGATTCCACTGCGTTACCGGATTTTCGCCATATAACCCATACAGTTAGGACATGTTAATTATGATACAATGCGTAAATTAATTAACATGGACCTTATACCTACATTTACAATTGTTAGCCAACATAAATGTGAGGCATGTGTTGAAGCAAAAATGCATAGAGCATCATTTCATTCCATAGAACGAAGTTCTGAACCCTTGGAACTTGTACACACTGATGTGTGTGATATGAATATTGTGCAAACAAGAGGTAGTAAAAAGTACTTTGTCACTTTTATCGATGATAACACATGATTCTGTTATGTGTATTTGCTGAGGAGCAAAGATGAAGCTATTGAGAGCTTTATACACTATAAGAACGAAGTTGAAAATCAATTTGGCAAATAAAATCAAAAGAATCATGAGTGATAGAGGTGGTGAATATGTGTTACCATTTGGTGAATATTGTTCCAATCATGGAATTATTCAAGAAACTACTGCTCCTTATTCGCCTCAACAGAACGGGATTGCTGAGCGCAAAAACTGAACGTTGAAGGAAATGATGAACGCCATGTTGACAAGTTCTGGTTTACCACAAAACTTATGGGGGGAAGCCTTGCTTTCCGCGAACTACGTTCTGAATAAGTTACCTCACAGAAGATTCGACAATACACCATATGAATTGTGGAAATGTCACGTACCTTCCTACAAATATCTAAAAGTGTGGGGGTGTCTTGCCAAAGTAATGGATCCTAAACCTAAGAAGGTTAGAATAGGACCCAAAACTGTTGATTGTATATTCATTGGATATGCTCGCAATAGTAGTGCGTATCGATTCTTGGTACACAAGTTTGAAATTCTTGACATCAATCCGAATATGATAATTGAGTCGAGGAATGCGACATTATTTGAAGAGACATTTCCTTGTAAGGAAAGACAAAGAATAAAGTCTCTCAAAAGAACTATTGATACTGTCAAAGACAGTGATCAGGTTGACCAAAAGTCAGATCAATGTGAAAACGTTGAGACAATTGAACCTAGACGTAGCAAAAGAGCTAGAACGTCTAAGTCGTTTGATCCCAATTTTCTGACACGCTTGTTAGAAAATGAGCCTCAAAGCTTTAAAAAAGCAATGTCTTCGTCGAAGGATCCTTTGTGGAAAGAGGCTATCAACAGTGAGATTGATTCCATTCTACAAAACCATACTTGGGAGTTGGTTGATCTTCCTCCAGATTGTAAGCCACTGGGCTACAAATGAATATTCAAATGGAAGATGAAACCGGATGGATCAATAGATAAGTACAAGGCGAAGCTTGTCATAAAAGGTTATAGACAAAAAGAATGCCTTGATTACTTTGACACCTATTCACCAGTGACTCGTATCACGTCAATAAGAATGCTCATAGCCATAGCAGCTATATTTGGTCTTGAAATACATCAAATGGATGTAAAGACGGCATTCTTAAATGGCGAACTGGATGAAGAGATTTACATGGAACAACCAGAAGGTTTCAATGTTCCTGGACAAGAACAGAAGGTGTGCAAACTTGTAAAATCCTTGTACGGACTAAAACAAGCAGCTAAACAATGGCATGAAAAATTTGACAAAGAGATGTTGTCAAGTGAATTCAAATTCAATGAGTGTGATAAGTGTGTGTACACCAAATCAACTCAAAAAAGATATGTCATTGTGTGTCTCTACGTAGACGATATGCTGATAATTAGTAGTAATCATGAGATGATTCAGTCTACCAAGAAAGTGTTGACCAGCAAATTTAATATGAAAGATTTAGGAGTAGCTGATGTGATCTTAGGAATTAAGATTTCTAGAACATCAGAAGGGTATATATTATCTCAGACTCACTATATTGAGAAGATACTTGAGAAATATAACAAATGAGATCTAAATGTGGCTAGAACTCCTGTAGACCTAACTCTTCATTTATCAAAGAATACTGGGTCGAGCATATCGCAATTAGAGTATTCGAGAATCATCGGAAGCCTGATGTATCTCACCAATTGCACACGACCTAATATCGCTCAAGCTGTAAACAGGCTCAGCAGATATACGAGTAATCCATGACATAACCACTGGAAAGCCATAATAAGAGTTTTGAGGTATCTGAGAGACTTCAAAATATGATCTGCATTATACGAGATATCCTGCTGTTCTAGAGGGATACAGCGATGCTAACTGGATATCTGATACAGTGGATTCCAAATCTACGAGTGGATTTGTTTTCACACTTGGTGCTGCAGCCGTGTCATGAAAATCCTCGAGGCAAACATATATTGCCCGGTCTACTATGGAATCGGAGTTCATAGTATTAGATAAAACAGCGGAAGAAGCGGAATAGCTTCGAAATTTCCTGGAGGATATTCCAAATTGGCCCAAACCGATGCCAGCGATAAGTATACATTGTGATAGTCAATCGGCTATTGGGAGAGCCCAAAATACAATGTATAATGATATGTCTCGACACATACGTCGCAGACATAATACCATACAACAACTGCTCTCAAGTGGCATAATATCGATCGATTATGTGAAATCAAGGGAAAACCTAGCGGATCCACTTACTAAAGGTTTACCTAGAGAGCAAATGGAGAAGTCATTGAGGGGAATGAGCTTGAAGCCTATAAATTAAGAATTGTCACTGTGGAAACCCAACCTAGCTGACTGGAGATCCCAAGATCTAGGTTCAAAAGGAACAACTGAAACTTTGTGCAATTCAAAATAAGCACTGTAGAGTTTTATAATCTTTCCCATTCCGATAATGACGCAGAGTGCTGTCTGTCAAGGCTAGGATAAGCTAGGGCTTTTAATGATCACTATATTATAAGAAGAGTCCTAATGGGGGTAAATGCAGATTACCTCTTTATAGTAGATCACCTATTTCAAGTAAGAAGTGAGGCCGCTTCCATGGGATTTTACAGGCTGACTTCCCTAAAGTGCTTGATGAATCCAGGACCAATGTCCATGGCCGAAATGAACACAACCGTAGAACGGGAAATAGTCGAAGTAAAGCTGTGTGTTGACAATTGTCTTGGTTTACACCAACGGTAGAACAATTCAAGACTATGGGCAATGTTTAAAAATACGTGGCAGCGCCTCGAGGCGGCCGGCCATTGAGGCGCGAGGCGGACCGTATCGAGGCGACGAGGCGGGCGCCTCGAACCAAAAATAAAAAAAATTAAAATCATAATAGTAGCATAATAAAAACATCAACAATCTAAAACACATTTATTTTTCCATCATTCATATTATTTTTGTAAATTAATGAAATGATGATTCATAATATTTATGTAACTTATTTTTTATGTAAATATTTATAATAAATAATTTTATTGTTAATAATAAATTAATTTGATGCCATCCATAATTAATTTTTTTTTAAAACCACTTGATTAATGATATTAACAATTTATAAATTATACAAAGAAATAATTTCGAATTGAGATAGATCATAATTTTAAATAATTTTCATTACTCCTAAGAGGTGCAATTATTTTCATCATGCATATATATGACAATAGTAATAATAATTTTAATTATTATTACAATATAATTTGATATAAGAATATCATCCAAAAATCTATCAGAAAAATTGATTTCCTGCAATAAATATAAAAAAAAATTAAAAATATATTAATATTTTTTTGGATAAAGAATAAAAAATTAAATGATGCAGGTAAGTGGAATCAGAAAAGTGGTGTCTTATTCTCCATTTTGCAAGAAAAGTGAACCACAAAAATATAATTAAAAATTAAAAATTTATCCTTCATCACACTTTACAAGAAAATGGAACCAGCTGGCATATTCTTCTTCATTTTTGCCCTTTCTTCTTCATTTCGTCTTCTTCTACATTTTTTCATTTTCTTCATTTCTGCAACTTCTTCATTTCTCCGTCGATTTCTTCAAATTTGCAACTTCTACTTCTGCTTCTTCAGTTCTGCAACTTCTTCTTCTTCTTCAGTTATGCAACTTCATCTTCTTCTTTGTTTTTAATTTTTTTGGTGTCGTCCGATGCGGCCGCCTCACGCCGCCTCACACCGCCTCAACGCGAGGCGGGCTGAGGCGGCCGCCTCACACGGTGAAAGGCGGAAAAAATGGCCGGGGTGAATAAGGCGGCCGCCTCGACGCGCCGACGCCCAGAGACGGCGATTCAGCGCCTCAAAACATTTTTTTAAACACTAACTATGGGTCACTGGTTTGCGAAGTAAATCCGATTGTCATTCACTAGGAAAGGTTCAAGGCGAAAGCTACCTATTTCGATGCAGCTTTAGTTCACGGAAACTCTCTCAAATGTCTGCATTAATATTTAGAGAATTGTGGGGGATTGTTGTAAATTCTCTAAATATAGAGTATGGATGCAAGAAGGGTCATGTCCGTTGGGTAGTACCCTATGGGAGAGGCACTAACATCTAGGGACATGCCCTCTAATTGAAAGAACACACCTATAGGCTCCAAAGGGTTTAAGGAAGAGGTATAACCCTTAGGAGGGTTGCACCCCAAACCAAAGGGTGCCCTCAAAGGCACCATTTCATGTCTATTTAAGGGGCCTTCATGTTCATTCTGTTGGACAATTATGACCCATAGCGTCACTATTTGTAAAAGACATTGTGGTTTTTGTACAAATTAAATATGTAGCAATGGAAATTGCATTTTATCATTTTGTAATTTGATTATTTAAATATATAAATGATAAAAATCTTTATGATTAGTTTCAGATTATTAGATATGAGACAATATCAATCCATAAAGGTTTAATCATTAAATATCCCTAGTCGTAGTATTATCGAGACTGGACATCGATAATGCGGAATAGACTAGTATTGCACTTGTGCGTGTTATGGAAGTGTAACATCATAGTTCTCATATATTTAAGTATTGGATACTTATGCAAGTGTGATAGGAGGTTGTGTTTACCGATGGTACGGAAACAGCTTCGCTCTGGATAGACCCCGCGGAATCCCATTGGTAGTATGACTATGTGTCTATGGGAATCCGCATCAGGGTAGATGTATTTGGTCTTAACCTGAGACTTGCATCGCTAGTACTTGCGACAATCAATACGCTTTGGTTTTGGTCGTCCAGTACTTTAACATGTTCTGTGTACGCCTCTTCTGGGTTTATTGAGAATCGTAGTGTATTGGGTATGATGTCAAGACGGAAGTATCACTTCAGTCATATGGAGATGATGATCACGCATGGATACAGAACTGGTACTCTAATTGGTTGCAACCATCGGGATAATATGACAAGGTCATGATTATCCGATTAAAGAGACTAGTTGCTTGTGATCCGATATATGCTTCGTACGGGGCAGACACTATTCCAGCCCCAGGCCTTGCATGTGACATTCGATACTAGATCGCAATACGCAATACTACGTATACTACGCCTGACATAGATTATATATTCCTTTAAGAATATTTCTGGAGAATTGGGTAGGCACGGTGCTTTGCTAGAAGCCAACCATGTCTCGTAAATCGGTAAAAATGTAGTACGAGGTACGTACATGTTCGGATAGTCCGACGACTGGATTTACTGCCAACATATCCAGGGATCTCATGGGTCGCTTCCCGAAGATTCACCGATGACGTATGATTCGAACATAATTAATCTAGGATTAATTACGGAGAGATTTTATCTAGGATAAAATACTATTTGAATAGAGAGAACGATTAATTTGGAATTAATCGATAAAATAATGTATTCGATATATTAAACGAAATTAGATTTCGACGCGGAATTAAAATTGGATTTTAATTCGGGCAAACGAATTAATTTAGAATTAATTCGCGGGCGACGTGAATAGTAATTTTGCTAGGCAGAATTATTTAATTAAATTTGATTTAATTACGTCGCAACGGAAAGTTCGTTAATTCAGAATTAGCGAACCCGAGCCCGAGAGTGTTTGCGGGCCCACTCGGATTTTGAATTCAAGTGGGGCCCATATGTCACATCACAAGTCACTTTAGTTAACTCTAAGGTGATGGGTTTTGGTGAGTTGTTGAAGACTTGTAAAATACTCCAAATTGAAATGATGGAAGACTTTTACCAAATATTTGGTATATCTTTAATTTTGATTTTTGAAATCATTTTAACACAAGTCATTCACTTCATCTCCCTCTCTCTCATCTCACGCCACTTTCCCTCTCTTGTTCCAAGCTTGGCCGAAAGTTTGCAAGAACAAGAAGAAAAATTGTAGCAATTTTTCAAGTGCTAGCACACACACAAAGAATCATATAAGGTGATAGGGAAACCAATCCTTGAGCTTGGAATCAACAACAAAGCTTGGAGCTTGGATTTCATCCCCAAAGGAGGAGCTTGGCCGAAACTTCTAGGAGCAAAGTTTCGTATTTGACGCATTCAACATCCGATCAAAGTGAGTATTATTCCTCAAATTCTTCTTTGAGTATTCACATGTTTCATTGCTTAAATTGATCTTGGGACATATTAGAAACCCAACACATTCAATAGATCCAGAACTTTCATAAGTCTTGAGTCACATCAATTTCGTTTTTTGGAGTCAGGAGAGAGATTCCACCATTGTACTAGTTCAAGATCTCCTTGAACAAGAGGAATCCAAGTAATCCTGTGAGGACGTAGCCACAAAATCCATAGAGCACCGAGACGAGGCTAATAAGTTCTTAAGGGCAGAGGCAACTCAACTTGGACTATAAGTTATCGTCGTTTTCCAAGTTTTCTCTAAATATAAGGTTTATATTTTAATAAGTGTAGTTTTTGAATCTATTATTGTGTTCTGATTTGTTGTTTTGATGCATGTTGATTTCGTTTAATAGCATTTAATTCCCCAACAATAACCTCCGAAATTGATTTAAGTTTACGACTATCCATAAGGATAGAATCCATGCGCATTCTGCAACATGTATGAGCCTTGACATAGTAAGAGTATTCAACAAGTAGGATTAAAAACACTACTTCATGGATGTAAAAGCAATCGGATAGCAGTTTGGACCACAAGATATAAATCTCCATTTTCAGTGGTGCTTCCTATGGTTGTTAATTTGAACGCTTCTGAACAGAATTGGGAGTTGGGATGTCTCAGCATCGTCTAAGTATTAGTCTGTAGAAGGATAAGCAACTCTAAGAAATATCCCAAGCAATTCACATACCATTTACATAGAGACATATACCATGCTTAGACAAATTTTGTAAGTAAATTTATTACTTTAGATACTTGGACTACAAAGTCAAGAATTACCACATGCTTTCGACATGTACTGGCCAATACATTGAGCTCAAATTATATATAACGACCTGTGGTTTTGGATAACTTCAGATATGGATGACTAGCATCATTTTTTAACTTGAAAATGCATAACGAAATATAATGACACACTGAGGCGGTAGATGGACATTGTATCTTTTCAAGCATATACAACTAATTACTGCTTCCTTTTGCCTATTTTGGCACACTGACCCCAAACCACCATTATCTTAGTATAATTATATGAACAAGGAGTGAGTAAAACAATCAAATTAATGAAACTAGATAACCATAGCAAAGAAAATGCGAAAAATCAACAGATAAAATGACTGAAACCTCATAGGGAATACCTTTCCTCTGCAGCTTTACATCCGATGGAAAGATCAACCTGCCAGTCCGACCAATTCAGCAGCAATTCCATAAACCTGGAATGTGCCAAATAACTGTACAAAGTCAAACAAGGACTCAAATAGGAGATAAAAGATATTACCTTTGTTATTCAATATGGCACCAATTTTCATGGTTCCAACATCTCATGTGTTGTTTACTAACACAGCCTTCATAATAAAGTACGAGAGAAAGAATGTTGAAAGAAAAGAAAATAAAGAAAGAGTAAGTCCATGTTTGTTTCTAGTGCTTAAAACTTCTTAATAGGACTTGAGGTTTTAGTCATTTACATAATTTGACATTTGACATGTTTTTTTTCCCCCCATTTAATGTTGAATTTTAAGGTAAAAAAATCATTTAACTTTACTTTCAAAACTACCTTTATACAATCAATTTGGGTTTATACCTGAAAAATCGACTATGCAAGTAATACACTTGCTAAGGGGCTTGATGGATCATTATCAAAGTAGGGATAAAGACCTTCATAAGGTAGTTATTGATCTATAAAAAACATATGATAGGGCTCTTTTCCATTTATTGATCTGTTGTGTCTGAGGCTATGAAAAATCTATCTATAGAGCTCTTTTTTAAAGGAAAGTAATACTTTCAAATGATTCAACTGAGTGAATAACAAACTGATGTTTGCTGGGAATTCACCCAACCATACAACAGAGTTTATATAATTTAAAGCTTCTTTTGCTAAGAAATGGGCAATCATATTATATGATCTAGGGGCAAACTTAACCTTAACCTGTTGTATATAACTCATCAACTCTTGAATCTCAACAATTGTCCAGACAAGCTCTGATCTGCCTTCCACTCTGCTGGGGACTATCTGGGCAAATTCCAGTGAATCTGTTTCAATTATCAAGCAAGACCGACCAGCCTTGATTGCAATTTGAATGCCAAATATCATGGCATCTAATTCCACAAAAGCTAAATCACCTTGGAACCTTGTCTTCTTGAGTGCTGCTGCTAAAACATGACCTTATGTGTTTTTTATTACAGCTCCAAGGCTTGAGACATTAAGTTCTTTGTTCACTGATGCATCGACATTCAATTTTAGCTACCCATCTGAAAGGGGGACTCCATTGCTGCTTAGATATGTCAATGACACCCCTTTCCTTTCCCATGGCTGGAACTCTTATTCTTTGAAAGGACTCCCTAACTGCTTAAGCTTTCCCTTCTGTTGTAGAAGGGTCTTCAATATATCCTTGCATTACACTTAGATTCCTTGCCTGCCAAATTGACCAACAGAATGCCTCAGTCTTCGGAACACAAGTTTTGCCTATTCTTCTTCCAATGATATGCAGCAGACTTCACAGATCATTGGTTTCAGAATCAGTTATAACTTCCAAATGAGAAGAGTTTACCCAGATTTTTTTGATTGCTTGCACACCAATAAAGCATAAATGACATCTTCTGTCTTTCTATTACATCTCTGGCATATGGGATTTTGCAGAATTTTTTTCCTCCACAGATTGTCAGCAGTTGGAATCAGGTTTTGGACTGCTCTCCACATAAAAATTTTAACTTTCTTTGGCAACTCCAAGCCCCAGATGACATTAACTTCTGAATACCCAAGCATGTCTGGAAATTTCATATCAAAAGCAACTTGGTATCCACTTTTGACAGAATATTCCCCTTTTATGTCATAATGCCAGCATATTCTATCCCTTGAGGCTTCTTTGGTAAATGGATTTTTGCTGATAATTTCCATATAATTGTTTTTAAGCAATCCTAGATATCATTGATGCTCATCAGTTAGCAATTTGGATACAGTGGATGCATTCTGCCCAGAGAGAGAAGATATAGGTTAGAAAGTGTGTGGTCTTGGGATCCAGTTGTTGTAATATACCTTTACTCTTTTCCCATCACCTATTCCCTATCTAGATCTTTGTTTTATCATCATTCTTCCTCATAATATACTCCTCCATATGAAAGAAGGTCTGCAACACATTTTAGCACCTAGAAAGCTGGATTTTCTGGAATATATAGCCTGCAAGACTAGCTACCAACGAATCTGGGTGCTGGATAATCCTCCAACTCTGTTTAGCAAGAAGAGCATGTTTGAAGTTTGATATATCCCTGAATCTTAGTCCACTTCTATGCTTTGCTTTACACAAACACTCTAATTTCCTCCAATGTATGCTTCTCTTTTCATTTGTGGATCCCACCAAAATTTTGCCACTTCCTTCTGAATGTCATCACATAGGTTTTGGGAACTCTAAACACACTCATGACATACGTTGGAACTGCCTGAGCTACTGACTTGATCAAGACTCCTTCTCCCCACTAGAGAAGAAGTTACTTTGCCAGTGACCTATTTTCTTTATGACTTTTAGTTTGATATCATTGAAAATGTTTTTTTCTTCCTCCACACCATAAATGGTAATCCCAGGTATTTCTCATGTGTAGAAACTACAGTAAGATTAAGGGTGTCCTTCATCATCAAAGCTGGAGCTGTTGACACATTCCCACAGAAAACATTGAAGACTTCTCAAAATTAAACACATGATCCGAGGCTTCAATTTAGCTATTGAATATGATCTTCAATTGCTTGTAGTCTCTTACTGTTGCTCTAGAGAATATTAGACTATCATCTGCAAAGAGAAGATGAGTTACTGTGATGTCTCTGCTAAATTTTAGCCATTGGATCAGCTTTTTCTCCACTGCATGTTTCATTAAATTTGAGAATCCCTCTGCAAAAGAATGAACAAATATGGACCTAAGATTGAGAAAAGCCCAGTTTCAATATAATTTCTTTTAAGAACACCCACTCCACTCGATCTGGCCATGCTTTCTACCCTTCGCAAGCCTATTTTTGGGTAGTCATTTATATGGAATAATAACATTATCGGTTATGAACCTTTGAGGAATGAAATCACTTTGGCTAGGATTGATAACAAAATTCAATAAGGTGTTTAATCTATTGGCTATAATCAGCAACTCTTTTGGGTTTTTCTATTTTTAGAATAAGAGCAATGATAAAACTTATGTTACCTTAGTTATTCAGAAAGTATAAACAGGTTGCGAGAACTCCATGCTTTACTTCCGTCCAATGCTTTTGGTAGAAGGCAGCTGGAAAGCCATCAAGGCCCAGAGCCAGGGGCCTTTGCTGGGCACATTTGAGTCAATGTACTGATGATATCTTCCTCTGTGAAGGGCTTATCTAATTGGGAGTTCACATCTGTTGTCACTTTGCTATTTAGACCTTGAAGAAGAACTGCTTCTATCTGCTGTTGTGGGTGGTGAACCAGTTTGAATAGTTTCACAAAAGAGCCTTTCAATTTTCTCCTCCTCTTAAATCCATTGCCCCTCATCATTTTGAATTCTTTTGACTCTGTTCTTCATTTTTTTTTACTTTTTTTTTTTGTATTTCTATTCCTTCTTCTCAACCAGTCAGCCTTAGATTGATGCTTCCAGAAGATCTCCTTATCAACAAGAAAATTATCAACCTGATTCTCAATTGATCTAATCATTTTACTTTCTGCTGCCAGCTGATGGTTCTGCTTGTAGGTACTCAGCTCTTTCATCAAATTGTCCAACTTTATTCTCCTTCCTCCAGAATGCTTTCTAACTCCACTACTTGAGTTTAGCTAGCGTGTCTTTTGTTGCCTTGTAAAGCTTTGAACATGGTCTTCATTTCTCATGTTAGTACATTTTGTCCATTCATGCTTTACAATTTCTTTATAACATTTATAAGGGCTCCATATATCTTTATAATGAGATCTATTGTACTGCCTCCTTTGAAATCTCAGCACCAAGTGTTTTTTATTTTATCTTTTTTAAATTGGGCTACGATCTGACGCCCAAGTGATGAGCGGTCAATATACATATATTTTCCGTCCCTCTATCTTAATGTTTTGTGTGTTATTTCAGATTTTATGAACACTTTGATGTGTTTTGGGTGTTTTTTTATAAGTTAAAATAATATCAAGACTTAATGGATTCATCGAGTGATGAAAACGGTAAAATACGGAACCAGAGGCAAAACGTGTGCCCCAACGCTGAAAGCACGTCACGACTCGTGGCAGAAGAAAAAATGAGGCATAGACTATCTAGCGGTGGCGCGTCGCGACACGCCTATCATTGCATACAGCGTCGCGACGCGCGTGAGCGCTTTGCGACACGGGGATTTCGGCCCAAATTCGTTCAGAACTCGATTTTTTATCAGGAAACACCCCCTGGACCTCCTGTATAAGCACTAGTTCATCCCAAAACATATTAAAAAGTCTCATAATATATTTTGGAACCCCATAGTATAGAAGAATGCCTAGAGAAAGGCAATGACGAGTGTTTCAACTGGTGCTAGAGTTTGAAGTCGAAGGCTGCAACGAGAGTTATTTCTTCCATTTTCTTTCTAGTTTATCTTTTATGAGTCATTTTTTTTTAATAATGATTATCATGTTTTTATTGATTATCATGAGTAGCTAAATCATTAAATTTAGGGTTGTAATGAATCTTAAGCATGTGTAATTAATTATTTACATATTTTTATTCTTTTGTGATTGTTATTTATGATTTATTATTTTTTGTGCTTGAATGCTTATTTTATTTGTTTGGCCAATAATAAAATAGTTTTGGTAAGTCTTTAGGAACTAGACAGAGGAAATTTGGGTTAGCCGTGAGAATAATAGCGTATGATTTATTGTTGAATATATTTCCCTGCAGGATAGATGTATACCTAAAGGGCATACGTAGCCAAGATTAGAACTTGACCTTAATGAATTTGGTTTAATTTAATTAAAATAAACATATAGTTAGTTGAATTATTCTGAATATATTTACATGACCATCAAAAGAGGCTTGTGCATAATTTAGTGTTCTAGGTTAATAATTAGTAACAACAACCCAATTGAATGAAGAATGCATGGACACATTGCGTGCATGTTTAAGTGAAATTGCAACCTTAGATTATTCTATCTTATAAGGTTTCTTCAAAAAATGTTATTTGATTTTTATTTACTTTTCAATTAAATCATTAAATTAATTATTCTTCTCAATAGTTTAGTTTAAGTTAAGTAAATTAGTCTTCATATTAAAAAGTCTCCATGGGTTCGACATCCAATTTCTTATCACTATATTACTTTAGCGATACGTGCGCTTGCATGCTAGATATATAATATCACGATCAAGTTTTTGGGGCCGTTGTTGGGGACTTAATTTATTTTTCTTTATTAAAATTAGGACAACTTTACTTGCTTAGCTAGACACTTCTCGATTTTCTTCTTAATTGTTTTTTATTTCAGGCATCATGAATGATAATCAACCTGAACAACGGGCAGTAGCAGCGCCTATCCTAATTCAGGACAGGACAATATCGATCATTGATGGACTTATATCTTGTATCGTCCTACCAACCCTTCAGGCCAACGCGTGCGACATCAAGACCTATATTCAAATGATATAAAAATCAGTGCAGTTTGAGGTGGCCCGAATGAAGATCTAAATGCACACGTGCGTAATTTCCTGGAAATATGCAGCACTTTCAACTTCACTAGAGGGGCCCCAGAAGTAGTTCAGTTACGAGCTTTCCCATATTCATTGAAAGACAGAGCTAAGGGATGGCTTCAGTCACTGCCAGCGGGGTCGATGTCATTTCTCAGTTTTACTGTCCTTGTTGGAGGAAAGTACTTGACAAGAAAATTTATAGCAAAGTCTGCCCCAATAGTAATCGACCTAGTTGGCAGTGAGAATAGCCACCCTTTAGCCTTATCCTTAAGAGAGTAGCAGAACATTTGGAGACAAACTGCCTTTTCTGCACCCCTATTGTAATTGAAGATTCTACAGATTTCCAAGAAACTGCTTATGTGTGAGTTAGGATTATCATTTGGTCCACTCGTAAACTGTATAGATTACTTGATCATCTGAATGCATGTCTTGATATCACATGTGTTGGCTTGAAGAGGAGGTAAAATGATGTAAGATATAAACCCATCTATCATTGGTATCTTCTTATCCTTAATTGTAATTGGTTGTGCCTAGGGAATTATCCTTGACATGGAGGAAGACAGAGACATACCCATTATAATCGGGAGACCATTCTTGGCTACAGGTTGACCATCATTGATGTACAAAAAGATGAACTAACCATGAGGGTGCAGGACCAAGAAGTAACATTCAATGTTTTCAAAGCCATGAAATTTCCAAATGATGAACAAGATGAGGAATGTTTCAGACTTGACGTAATAGATAATGTCATCCAGAACACAGATGCAATGTAACTTTTCACTGACAAACTAGAAGCATGCATCACCAACATGACTGACAGAGAATTAGATGATGAGATTCTGGAATGTATCAACTATCTTGATGGAGCCTCTCGCTTTAGATCGACACCACATGTGGAAAGCTTGGAACTACCGAAAAAGGAGCGAGTCAAGCTCTCAAAAGAAGAACCACTACAGCTGGAACTAAAGCCACTTCCGAGCCATCTCAAGTATGCATACTTGGAAAACTCTTATGATTTACCTGTTATTATTTCTTCATCGCTAACATAGGTGCAGGAAGATAAGTTGCTGAGAGTGCTACAAGAGCATAAGAGAGCTATTGGCTGGACTATAGCAGACATTCGAGGTATCAGTCCATCATTTTTCATGTACAAAATTTTGATGAATGATGAGTACAGAGCCACAGTGGAGCATCAACGGAGACTGAATCCAATCATGAGGAAGTAGTAAAGAAATAAATCATCAAAAGGTTGAATGAATGCATCATTTACCCCATCTCTGAAAGCTCTTGGGTAAGTCCTATGCAATGTATACCCAAGAAATGAGGAATAATTGTAGTCAAAAATGAAAAGAACGAGCTGATTCCAACAAGGACAGTGACTGGATAGAGAGTATATATGGACTACATAAAACTGAATAAAGCCACACGAAATGATCATTTCCCGCTACCATTCATTGACCAGATGATAGATAGACTGGCGGGGCATGATTATTACTATTTTCTGGACGGATACTCAAGATACAATCAGATTGCCATCGCCCCAGAAGATCAGGAGAAAACCACATTCACATGCCCGTATGGTACTTTTGCATTCCGCAGGATGCCATTTGGACTTTGTAATGCTCCTGCCACATTTCAACGATGCATGATGGCCATCTTTTAAGACATGATAGAACAAAGCATGAAAGTCTTCATGGATGACTTCTCAGTGTTTGGAGACTCGTTCGACCACTGCTTGTAAAATCTGGGAAAAATGTTACAAAGATGCGAAGACACCAATCTGGTATTGAACTGGGAGAATGCCACTTCATGGTGCATGAAGGCATTATCCTGGGAAATCGGATCTCACAGAAAGGAATCGAGATAGACAAAGCAAAGATTGAGACAATAGAAAAACTACCTCCATCATCATCCATCAAGGGGATTCGAAGTTTTCTTGGGCATGCAGGATTTTACAGGAGATTTATCAAAGATTTCTCCAAGATTGCTAAACCTTTATGCAATCTACTGGAGAAAGACGTGACTTTCCACTTCACCAAATAATGCCACCATGCTTTCAAGATCTTGAAACAGAAGTTGGTCTCTGCTCCTATCATAGTAGCACCAGATTGGACGCTTCCATTTGAAGTGATATGTGATGCTAGTGATTTTACAGTAGGTGCTGTTTTGGGACAACGTAAAGCGAAAGTTTTTCACACCATTTACTACGCCAGCACAACTTAACTACACAACAACCGAAAAGGAGTTTCTCACGGTTGTGTTTACTTTTGATAAATTCCACTTTTATTTGCTGGGTCCCAAAGTGGTGGTCTACATAGATCATTCAGCAATCAAATGCCTGATCGCAAAGAAAGATTCCAAGCCCAGATTGATCCGTTGGGTGCTTTTACTACAAGAATTTTGACGTGGAGATTCGAGATAGGAAGGGGACAGAAAATCAAGTGGCATATCACTTGTCAAGGCTCGAAAATTGAGGTACAACTGGCAACGAACTGACAATTAATGAAACTTTTCCAGATGAACAATTGTTTGCCATCAAGCAACATAAAGTCCCATGGTATGCTGAACTACATAGTATCAGGGAAATGGCCGTTGCCCGTTGGAATGGACACATAAGCAAACAAAGAAATTCTTCGAAAAAGTCAAGCACTATGTCTGGGATGAGCCGTACCTATTCAAACGTTGTGCTGATCAGTTATGGCAGTGTTGTGTACCACAAGAGGAGGTCAATAGTGCCATGCAATATTTTCATTCATCACCATATGGCGGGCACTTCAGCGGAAACAAAACCGCAGCCAAAGTCCTATAATCAGGTTTGTTCTAGCCCACTCTGTTTAAAGATGCCAGAGACCGAGAAATATTTCGAGAAGAAATGAAGGACCTCTCCAAAGTATTCTCGAAGTGGAAATATTTGATGTATGAAGGATTGACTATATGGGACCCTTTGTTCCATCATATGGAAACCTGTACATTCTGGTTGTAGTAGACTATGTCTCCAAATGGGTTGAAACAATAACACTGCTATCAAACGATTCCAAAATGGTTTTACATTTCCTCAAGAAAAATATTTTCACTCGCTTTGGAATACCTCGAGCAATCATCAGTGATGGTGGAACACACTTCTGCAACAAATACTTTGATGCACTTCTAGCCAAATACAGAGTTACTCGTAAAGTTGCCACTGCTTACCATCCGCAATCAAGTGGTCAGGTTGAAGTTTTCAACAGAGAAATCAAAAAAATCTTGGAGACAACTATTTGTTCAATAAGGAAGGACTGGTCCAAAAAATTTGATGATGCATTATGGGCCTACCTGAAAACTTTCAAGACACCCATTGGAATGTCCCCATAGTGACTAGTGTTTGGAAAAGCATTTCATTTTCCTGTGGAGCTCGAACATAAAGCGTATTGAGCACTGACAAAGCTGAATTTTGATCTGCAAGCAGTAGGGGTGAAACGACTCTTACAATTGAATGAATTAGAGGAATTCTGCCTCCATGCTTATTAGAATGCCAATCTGTACAAAGAAAAGACCAAGAAGTGGCATGATCAGAAAATAGTGCGCAGACAACTAGAACCAGAGCAGCAGATGTTGTTATACAACTTAAGGTTGAAACTTTTCCCTAGCAAGCTGAAATCACGGTGGTCAGGTCCATTTGTGATTACCCAAGTGTTACCCTACAGAGTAGTTGAGATACATAACCCCAACTCCAACAACACATTCAGGGTCAACAGCCAACGTGTCAAACACTATTGAGGATAATCATTTGTGCGACAAAAAAAGAGTCTCACACTGGCAGATCCAGCGTAACGTTTGGGCAATCATGTTTGGCTGAAGACGTTAAACTTAGCGCTAGTAGGAAGGCAACCCACGCATTCTGTATATATTGAGATATTGTGTGTTTTCTTTTGTGTGTTTTATTTTTGTAGGAAAAGTCACAAGACAAGATGGAGGAAACTTTCACAAATATTTACAAGTATTTTCCTTCTCTCCCTCAAAACTCTCTGATGAAAGTCTACAAAGCACGCATTGAAAGAATGAGGCTTCTTATGTTCCAAGATATTCCTAATGATATTCGTTGGATAATTGAAGCACGAGTCCGTTTGGCAGGTGATGTCATCTGACTCTTTCATTTCATTTCTGCCTAGTTTAGGAAAAAGCACATATGCTAAGAAAAGAAGAGCTAAACGATTAGGTGTTTGTTATAAATGTGCACGGTGTACATGCAATACTTGTTGTCGTTCTTTAGGAATGATGTCTGATAATCGCGAGGATAAAATAAAATTCATTAGGGATGGCATGAGTAATGAGTCATTAGATGACATATCATTGACTCTTGAGACTCATTCCAGTGGATATGTCCATCACACTATTCATAATTTACATACACAGTTTCGAAGAGAAAGACAACAATTGAGTCTCGGGAATCTGACTTTAAAAGACCCTGTTTGCCAATTTATAAGAAAATTGGATGAGAAGCTATCCCCGACCCATAGAGGCCATTCAAGTCGTTACTGGACGTAAAACCAGAGGAAGATGTGAGCCACAATCACGACTCCCTGTACATATTTTTGTTTTAATTTCTTTTTCTTTAATTAATAATTATGATTTTTTGATTCCTTTTATTTTCACCGACAAGATCTAGACTTTTTGACTTTCATGATTTAATTTACTGTTCAGCTAATAATTGTCATTTGGCAGACACTGGTGCAATTATTACTCACCATTTTCAGGATCTATAAATTCAGCTCGTCATTACTCCCTTCAACACATCCAGATTAGAGAGAGTAAATAAAAAAATGAAAGCAACTTCAAGAAGACGAGTCGTTAACATCTGTGTGTTATGTGGAACTAGTTATGGATCTAAACCAGAATTTGTTGAGACAACAAAAGAATTGGGTAGAGTCATGGCTGAGAGGAATATGCACTTAGTATATAGCGGTGGCAATTTTGGGGATCATCCCAAAACCTTTGGCAGACGTAAATCTTATCGGACAATCAAACGAAGAGGAATGCATCATGTCAGGTATGTTCGAATGACTTATTGAAATGATTAATCATGCTGATGCTTTTATTGCTTTGCCAGGTGGCTTAGGCACGATGGAGGAAATTTTCACAGTGATATCTTGGGCGAACTTGAACATACACCAGGAACCAATTGGATTGTTTAATATTGATGGATTTTTTTGACTTTCTTTTTTGTTTCTTGAAGATGCCAGGAGAAATGAGTTCATTTCAAAACCCGTAAAATATATCATCTTTACTGCTAGAACAACCAATAATTTAATTGACTAACTCTTGACGTTTTAACCAAATATTGACCATATCATTTCCAAGTTGAACTGGTCTGATAATGATCGTGGTAAGAAGCGTCGGATAAATCTGGATCTTAACCTTTAGTTTTCTTTTTAGATGTAGAATTCCACGCTAACCAGGTACTGTATTATAAACTCTTCTTCTTTTGCCATTAATGCTCCTCCAACAGCAGCATCTACTGTGGTTTTCATCTCCAGAAAGCCCATTATAGAAGGTTTAGACTTGTAGCCACTTGGAAATCTCATGGTGAGGACACTTTTAGAGCAATTCCTTATATCTTTTCGATGCTTCATAGAAGGATTATGAGTCATGTTGCACAAAGGATGTGATGTCATTTTTTAACTTTGCTGTTTAAGTTGGGGGAAAGTATTTTGCAAGGAATTTGGTGGCAATAGTGTTCCAAGTTGTGATGGAACCTGCTGGTAGTGAATGAAGCCAAGTCTTAGCTTTGTCTTTCAAAGAATATGGGAACACACGCAGACGCTGATGGAGTTGGTGCTTGGAGTGCCAATTCGAATTATACGTTTTATATTTATTAATAAAATAACTACATTTTTCATTTCATACCTTATTAATGGTATTGTCATTATGCGTATTAGATTGATGTATAGATATGCTAAGAATGACATCGACCTTAGAATAGTTTTGACACTATGTGTAAACTATTCTTAAAGTAAATATTCCTAGTCGTTGGTTTTGGAATACGGTCGAATTCCTATAACCTAGAAGACTAGCACATGTCGTATATTGGAATTGGAGTTCCAATGGTTTAACCGAATGTACCATGAGTTTTGGAAACTCGTATAGACATGTGGGTATTCGTTGAAGTGAATACTGAATGACTCACAAGTGATTCCTAATAGTTGGAAGTACACACCACCGTCAATAGGAATCTCCTCGAGTCGAGTAGCATATGTAATCCTTTGACTATAGGATATCATTGATTTTATGTGAGATCCTCCACACTTTGATGTCATGTATGTCAGAAACCTTTCATGGTCTGGCCTCTAGATGTTCGTTGGGTGTGGACCGATGCACTCAGTAATCAAGTGCGAAGCAAGATATGATCTGTCGGCCTATATGTGTACCATAAGGGTTTTAGGTATCCATGTGAGTAAGTCATGATTCTTAAAGACTTTGGCCAAAGCCGATCACCTAGGGTTGATCGCATCAGTTGTAAAGAATCATGGACATGTTGACATGAGATGTGCGCCTTGGAAACTTGACGATGTATTCTAAGTTTCCTAAGCACAACTCAGATAGCCTACGACGGAGGGATTGTTAAACATATGTGATGACCTCGACTTGTATAGTTCAGAAAGATTGTTCGTGTTCTTCGCGAATTCGGAGGAGGCCAATTACGTACATATTAGCCAGGCTTATATGACGAACGTGTCTGAACTGAGAGAGTCCTAAAATGAAGTGTACTCGTTGAGCACTTGGGTAGCCGATTATTTGTGATAAAAGATAATATTTGATATTATAATTATCAACTAAGATAATCAAATGTTATTGGATAACATTGATTATTTACTTTGATCTAATTGGATTAATTCAATAATTACACAAAGGCTTAATTGTAAAATCATAATTATCTCTACCATTTGAGGATATTATGGTAATCATAAGTATATAATAATAGGTGTTTTTGGCTTCATTTAATTGGATTAAATCAAAGTGGCAAACATTGAACTAATCCATTTCCTAATCATTGTCTGGATTTAATTGGATTAAATTAAAGTGGGAGACAATGAAGATTAGTCACACCTAATTATAAATGTTTGGACAAATTAGATTAAGGCCACTTAAAAGTTGATTACAACTTTTATTAATTAAAAATTACCTAAGTTTTGCTTTAAATAGAAAACTTTAGGAAGATTTTAATTACAAGTTCAAATACAAGCATAAGTAAATTCTTGAGAGATTAGCCTAAGTTAGAGAAGTGTTTAGAGAAGCGTTTAGAGAAGCTTGTGAGGTCTCTACAACATTTCATCTAGGATAAATCAAGATTGGATCTTGAAGTGAAGCTTGGAAGCATTGGAAACAAGATTGGATCTTGAAGTCAAGCTTGCACACCTTGGAGGTTCTCCGATGATTTCAACAAATGAGAAGTAGATTGGATCTTGCATCAAGCTTACTAGGTAATGTTTGATCTTCTCATAAGCTATGTTTATTTATTTATTAGATGCATGATCACATAGCTTAATGTTGAAATAAGGCTAATAATTATGTTAGGATGCTTTGGAAGTATAAACACAACATGCTTGTAATTAGGTCAAATATGTCCATGTTGGACATGGAACAATTAATTAGAGTTTGGAACTTTTGATTAAAGCTTAGAGCTATGGCTACCATTCTAGAATCACTTTAACACCTTTGGGTGACCTAGAATTGTTCACGAGACATTTCTTATTGGGATTCTAATTTGGTTTGTGTAATGGATTCAAAATTTACGCAAGTGCGTATTTAGAATAAATTTATGTTTTTGTATAAATATTTGATATTTTGAAAAACTTGATTTGTATTCTATAACATTTGTTAATGTTGGTTTTGAAATTAAAAATTAATTTGGGTGTTTTTGAAGTGTTTAGGGAAGACCGGAAAGAATTAGGGTCAAAGACTCTAATTCATTCAGCTCACATTCCATTCAGCTCACAAGTGTGTGGAGACCTGATTGCTACAATGTGCGGGTGCACACTGTAGCGTGCATTGCGCGCGTGCACTGTAGCACACGTGTACATGCGCAGTAATTTTGTTTTTGTTCGTTTGGGAGTTTCCGGACTCTGATTCAGTCATGGTTTTTTCCTATACACTCGTAATGGAATATAATATTTTATTAAATAATTTAAAATTACATACATACTTGATATCCATGGGTTAGACCCATTTCCGTTGCCAGGGGCATCAATCAGACCGTAGGGGTTCCACATCTGCCCCAACAGAATGGTATCAGTAGCAAAGGCTTAACCACACAACACATGTTTTTGAATTTATGCCATAGTAATTTTAATTTAATTATGCATAAGACATATTGGATATGTATTGCATGTTTTAAATTAAAACTTTGTCCTAATTAAGTTAATGACTTGATTGTCATAAATCTTTTGTGATTAGGTGATTACTTTAATTAAGTAGTAATATTAATAATGTTGGAGCATTATTGGATGGTCCGTCTTGTCAATACGGAGATGAATATGTTCTTACTACTTATATCTAATATCGACATTAGTGTGAGGGTATAAG
This sequence comes from Zanthoxylum bungeanum, assembly GCA_019454045.1. Taxonomy (NCBI): domain Eukaryota; kingdom Viridiplantae; phylum Streptophyta; class Magnoliopsida; order Sapindales; family Rutaceae; genus Zanthoxylum; species Zanthoxylum bungeanum. Next base: position 11,529 of record SKCR01029423.1, on the reverse strand, counting down.
TGATCGGAACTTAGGTCGCTCCGGTAAAACATTAGATGTAGCGTCATGAGTTAACGTAATCGCCCAATATCATCATTATTGTGAGGGTGTACATACGAAGCTCATTAGTGCACATTGACAAATATACACCTAGAACACGTCTTAATCCAATATCGTCATTAGTGTGAGGATAAGAAACGGTTCAGGACCAAACCAGGAGTCACATGAAGTGATTGACCTTGAAGGTCTACCTAATGAGTTTACAAAGGCCAATATTAAGGGTGTTCGCGATGTGGTTCAGGTCGGTTTTTTCGTTATTCACTTCAAACCGCGAGGGTTGGCGGTTTGGGAAATTAGAAATTGAAACACCAAATTTAATAAGGAAAACTGCGGCGGTTCGGGTTGGCAGTTTAGTGATTTGGGCGGTTCGGGACGGCAGTTTGGATTATAAAATATTTTAAGGAAATTTTGTGTGTTTTCACATAATAATTGAAGAGAAAAAATACCTAATTTTAATTTATACATTGCATATTGTCATATGATCATTAAATATCTTAAATTTCATGGTTAAAAAAGAAGAAAAATATAAAATAATATCTAATTTGAACGCGGGTCGTCGGTTTAGGCGGTTCGGGTCACGGTTTGGGTCAAAATTTGTGTTTTTAGGCGGTCGGGTCGCGGTTGGGTCAAAACCGCACACCGACCCGAAATTTGCGATTCGGTTTCGATTGACCCGAAATTATTTTTAATTTTTTTTCAAACCGCGCGGTGCAGTTTAGGTTGGGATGCGGTTTGACCCGAAACCGTGATCACCCTTAGCCAATATCGTCAATATTGTGAGGCTGGAGTAAATGTCATGGGATCCACTTCCCGCTATGAATTTTGATAGTCAAATTTCTATTTTTCCGTTAAGGGAGATTACAGAATTATGTAAAGTAATGGGGGGGGCACTAATAGATTTAAAATTCATTAATCAATTAGTGTTATCACTTTTGAAATGAAAATTGTTCTGCTACTACTAAAAAATATTGTCTTGTAGATGGCTGCCACTAATCCATTGATGAAACTTTTGGATTCTTATAAGCTAAAAGGAGCCGAGAATTATTTCGAATGGGAAATGAACATGCGCCTTGTCTTGGAGTATGAAAAGTTGGCTTATGTCAATATCAATCCACTGCCTGTTGATATCGATCTTGACTCCACTCCAGAAGAGCGAGAAACTTTTGATAGATGAAATGATGATAACCTGAAGGTGAAATCCTACATCTTGGGATCGATGGTTCCGGATTTTTTGAGACAGTACATTGAAGTACCGGATGCTTAAGGCATCATGCGAACGCTCAAGGAGTTGTTCGAGGCAAATAAAGAGATGGAACTTTATCGAAGGTCTAAGGAATTTTTCCGTGCTGAACTCAAGGAGGGAGGAGCTGTCAGCACTAATGTTTTGAACATGATAGACCAGATTTGATATCTGGAATGACAGGGCATTGTGTTTGATGAACAGAAGGGTCGTAATTTGATTCTGTCTTCTTTGCCTTGTTCTTATGCTGGCTTTGTATTGAATTTCCACATGCATTCGATGCAAGCCACATACGAAGAACTTCATAACATGCTACTCACGGCAGAGCAAGATTTGAAGAAAGGCAACCCCACACTATATCTCCATGGTGGAGCTGGCTCTTCAAAGACTTCTGGGAAATCAAAGAAAATCAAGATGAGGAAGAAGAATATATAAAAAAAAAAACTCCAATAAACGCAAAGGCGCAAAACCGATAGTAGGTCGTGGCCAATGTCTACAATGCAAGAAGTCTGGACACTGGAAGAAGGACTGTCCAGAGCTTAAAGGAAAAGCGTTACCCTCAGGTACGCTTTGTATTTTTTCAATTATTGACATCTCATTAGCCTTAGATGCAAATAGTGGATGAGTGTTAGACACTGGCAGTCCTACTCATATTTGCAATTCTATGCAGGAAATGAGGGTTAAAAGAAGGCTAAATAAAGGGGAGATCTAGCTTAGAGTTGGCAATGGCGAGACATTGGATGTCAAGGCCATAAGAACAATTGTTCTAGATCTCCAAAATGGATGTAAATTAGATTTACATGACTGTTATTATGTTCCCTCACTTATCAGACAAATAATATCGCTGCCAATATTAGATAAAGAGGGATATAAAATAAATATTAAGGATGAAACTTTATGTTTGTATGATAAAGATAATTTATTGAAATGTGAATGTTCTTTATCAAACGGTCACTATGTTTTGGAAACACGTAGAGATGTCTTTAATATAGAGAAAAATACAAGTTGGAATCTGAACTAAATAATACTGGATTATGGCATATGAGATTGGGCCACATATGTGTTAGACGTATATCCAAATTAGTAAATGATGGTTTGATTGAAAATCTTACCTTAGATCCTTATCCGATTTGTGAGTCATGTATCCAAGGAAAGATGACAAAGGCCTCATTTCAAGATGTTGGACATCGTGCTGGAGATTTACTGGAATTAATACACAGCGATGTGTGTGGTCCATTAAATTATGCCACTCATGATGGTTTCACATACTTTGTGACTTTCACAGATGACAAGTCTAGATATGGATATGTCTATCTGATGAAACATAAGTCGGAAACATTTGACAAGTTCAAAATATTCTGAAACGAATTAGAAAAACAAACCAGTAAATTCATCAAGTGCCTTAGATCAGATCGAGGCGGTGAATACACGAGTGAAGAATTCAGAAATTATTTAAGGGAGAATGAAGTTCTCGCCCAATATAGCCCACCAGGAACACCTCAACACAATGGAGTGTCTGAGCGTAGAAATCGTACTTTATTGGATATGGTGCGAACAATGATGAGCTATACAGATATTCCTTATTACCTTTCGGGTTACGCTTTACAAACTGATGCCTACATACTTAATAGGGTTCCATCGAAATCTGTTTCTATGACCCCATATTAGATATGGTTCGGTAGAAATCCAAGTCTTAAGCATTTAAAGATTTGGGGTTGTCCTGCATACGTTAGAATTATGCAGCGAGATAAACTAGCATCCAGATGGTATAAATGTAAGTTCATTGGATATCTTGATAACTCCATGGGATATTAATTCTACGATTCCGAGCAACGAAATGTATTTGTTGTTCGCTTTGCAACTTTTCTTGAAAAATAATTTTTGATAGAAAGTGGGAATTGTAGAAAGATTAAACTTGATGAGTTTGATCCCCAACATTAAGGAACCGGAGATGGAAGCAGAGATCAACCTAGGTCAAGGATCTACAACACATGTTCTACGTAAGTCGAATAGAATATCAAGGCCTCCTGAGAGACTGTTTTTAACATTTGATGTGAGCCTTGATGTTCTCCTCTTGGAGGAAACAGATCCGACTACGTATAAGAAAGAGATATTGGATATCGATTCGGGAAAATGGCAGGAAGCCATGAAATCCGAAATGGATTCAATGTATGCCAATCAAGTCTGGGACTTAGTTGAACTTCCTGAAGGAGTTAAACCTATTGGAAGTAAACGGGTTTACAAAATGAAGCGAGGGCCCGATGGAAAGGTGGAAACCTTTAACGCCCGAATGGTAGCGAAAGGTTACACTCAACGTCCTGGGATTGACTATGAGGAAACTTTTTCACCAGTAGCCATGCTAAAATCCATTAGGATTCTTTTAGCCATTTCTGCATATCACGACTATGAGATATGGCAGATGGATGTGAAAACCGCTTTCCTAAATGGATTATTTGAAGAGGATATCAATATGAAACAACCAGAGGGTTTCGTATCCAGTAAGACTTCAAACTTGGTTTGTAAGCTCCAAAAGTATATTTATGGACTTAAACAGACATCTCGAAGCTGGAATTGTCATTTTGATGAGATAATTAGATTACCTGGATTCATCAAAAACGAGGAAGAACCATGTGTTTATAAGAAAGTTAGTAGGAGCATGATAGTTTTCCTAGTCTTGTATGTAGACGACATCCTTATCATAGGAAATGATATAGGGACGATGCAAAGTGTGAAAGCCTAACTTTGCAAGAACTTCTCCATGAAAGATATGGGTGAAGCTTCCTATATACGAGGTATAAGGCTCTACCGAGATAGAGTTAGGAAGCTTATAGGGTTGTCACAATCGACATACATAGAAAAGATGTTAGAAAGGTACAGTTTTACCAACTGCAAGGCAGTAAATGTACCTTTCCGATACAACATACATATTTCGAAGAAAATAGAACCTCAGACTGAGGAAGAGAGAGTTAGGATATCTAAATTGCCATATGCTTCTTGTATTGGAAGTATAATGTATGCTATGTTATGTACTAGACCTGACATCAGTTTCGGCGTCAGTGTGACCAACTGATATCAATCTGATCCAGGTAATGATCATTGGACAGCTGTGAAACATATCCTAAAATATCTTAAAGGCACCAAGGATAAGTTTCTGATATATGGAGAAAATGAGCTATAAGTTAAGGGTTATACGGACTCAGACTTCCAGGGAGATCCAGATGATAGAAAATCTACATCAGGATACATATTTACCCTTAACGGTGGTGCGATTAGTTAGTGTTGTCCAAAGCAAGGCTCAGCAGCTGATTCCACCACATAGGCGGAATTTATAGCGGCTTCAGAAGCTGCTAAAGAAGCTGTTTGGATTAGAAATTTTATCACAGAACTTGATGTTGTGCCTAGTATTGTGGATTCGATCCCATTGTACTATGATAATAACAGAGCCATCGCGCAGGCTAAGGAGCCGAGGGCGTATTCCAAGTCTAAACACGTGGAAAGAAAATATCACGTAATTAGAGAGATTATTGAATGAAAAGACATAATGGTCTTGAAGGTTCAATGACAATACAACATAACAGACCCGCTTACAAAGACCTTACCTCATAAGTTATTCGATAAATATGTGGAGGAGATGGGACTACAGTACTATCCAGATTGGCACTAAGCAAGTGGAAGTTTGATGGAGTTGGTGGTTGGAGTGCCAATCCGAATTGTACATTTTATTATTTATTAATAAAATAACTATATTTTTCATTTCATACCTTATTAATGGTATTGTCATTATGCGTATAGATTGATGTATAGATATGCTAAGAATGACATCGACCTCAGAATAGTCTTGACACTAGGTGTAAACTATTCTTAAAGTAAATATTCATAGTCGTTGGTTTTGCAATACGGTCGAATTCATATAACCTAGAAGACTAGCACATGTCGTATATTGGAATTGGAGTTCCAATGGTTTAACCGGATGTACCATGAGTTTTGGAAACTCGTATAGACATATAGGTATTCGTTGAAGAGAATACTGAATGACTCACATATGATTACTAATAGTTGGAAGTACACACCACCGTCAATTGGAATCTCCTCGAGTCGAGTAGCATATGTAATCCTTTGACTATAGGATATCATTGATTTTGTGTGAGATCCTCCACACTTTAATGCCATTAATGTCAGAAACCTTTCATGGTCTGGCCTTTAGATGTTCGTTGGGTGTCGACCGATGCACTCATTAATCAAGTGCGAAGCAAGATAGGATCTGTCAGCTTGTATGTATACCATAAGGGTTTTAGGTATCCATGTGAGTAAGTCACGATTCTTAAAGACTTTGGCCAAAGCCGATCACCAAGGGTTGATCGCATCAGTTGTAAAGAATAGTGGACATGTCAACATGAGATGTGCGCCTTGGAAACTTGACGGTGTATTCTATGTTTCCTAAGCACAACTCGGATAGCTTACTACGGAGGGATTGTTAAACATATGTGATGACCTTGACTTGTATAATTCAGAAAGGTCGTTCGTGTTCTTTGTGAATTCGGAGGTGGCCGAATTGCGTACATATTAGCCATGCTTATATTGCGAACGTGTCTGAACTTAGAGAGTCCCAATATGAAGTGTACTCGTTGAGAACTTGGATAGCCAATTATTTTTATAAAAGATAATATTCGATATTATAATTATCAACTAAGATAATCAAGTGTTATTGGATAATATTGATTATTTACTTTGACCTAATTGGATTAATTCAATAATTACACAATGGCTTAATTGTAAAATCATAATTATCTCTACCATTTGAGGATATTATGGTAATTTTAAGTATGTAATAATAAGTGTTATTGGCGTGATTTAATTGGATTAAATCAAAGTGGCAAACATTGAACTAATCCATTTCCTAATCATTGGCTTGATTTAATTGGATTAAATTAAAGTGGGACACAATGGAGATTAGTCACACCTAATTATACATATTTGGACAAATTAGATTAAGCCCACTTAAAAGTTGATTACAACTTTTATTAATTAAAATTACCTAAGTTTTGCTATAAATAGCAAGCTTTAGGAATGTTTTAATTACAAGTTCAAATACAAGCATAAGCAAATTCTTGAGAGATTAGCCTAAGTTAGAGAAGTGTTTAGAGAAGCTTGTGAGGTCTCTTCAACATTTCATCTAGGATAAATCAAGATTGGATCTTGAAGTGAAGCTTGGAAGCATTGGAAACAAGATTAGATCTTGAAGTCAAGCTTGCACACCTTGGAGGTTCTCCGACGATTTCAACAAAGGAGAAGTAGATTGGATCTTGCATCAAGCTTACTAGGTAGCTGTGTTTATTTATGTATGAGATGCATGATCACATAGCTTAATGTTGAAATAAGGCTAATAAATTGTGTTAGGATGCTTTGGAAGTATAAACATAACATGTTTGTAATTAGGTCAAAGATGTTCATGTTGGACATGTAACAATTAATTAGAGTTTGGAACTCTTGATTAAAGTTTAGAGCTATGGTTACGATTCTAGAATCACTTTACCACCTTTGGGTGACCTATAATTGTTCACGAGACATTTTTATTGGGATTCTAATTTGGTTTTTGTAATGGATTCAAAATTTACGCAACTGCGTATTTAGAATAAATTTATATTTTTGTAAAAATATTTGATATTTTGAAAAACTTGATTTTTAAAAATTAATTTTGGGTATTTTTGAATTGTTTAGAGAAGATCGGAAAGAATTAGGGTCAAAGACCCTAATTCATTCAGCTCACATTCCAGTAAGCTGAATGAAAAGGAAAAAAATGAATTAAAAACAAATGTGTGGAGACCTTATTACTATAATGTGCGTGCGCGCACTGTAGTGCGCACAGTGCGTGCGTGCACTGTAGCACGCGCATACGCGTGCGACAATTTTGTTTTTATTCGTTCGGGAGTTTACGGACTCCAATTCAGTCCCGATTTTTTCCTATACACTCGTAATGGAATATAGTATTTCATTAAATAATTTAAAATTACACCCATACTTGATATCCATCGGTTAGACCCATTTCCATTGCCCGGGGTACCGATCCGACCCTAGGGGTTCAACAACTGCCCCAACAGACGCATTGCTTCTTCTGCCGCTCGATTGTAATTGAATATGCCATAAAATTCCAGGAAGTTACTGATATGGGAATTTGGATCTTCGATTGCACTTCCCCCAAACTGATTTGACTGCTGTATCATCTGAATGCATGTCTTGATGTCACTGGCATTTGCTGGTAAGGGTGGAAGTAAAATACATGATATGAAGCCGTCAACCATCAGAATTGTTCTATCTCGAATGGGAATTGGTGGTGCTACTTCCAAAGGTTCAGGTTCTTGATTTTTCCTATTGATCAGTGCATCTTGATCTTCTTGCCTTTTCCTTCTCAATTTTCTGATAGTTGTTTCAATTTCTGGGTCAAGCAGACATATTTCAAAGCTTCTAATTCTTCTCATGTAGTGTTTGAGAACCTGAAACACAAGAAAATAAAAATAATAAGTAAAAATCTTAGACACAAGTAAAGTATCTAACCTCAAAATTGTAAAAGATAAATAAGTCCCTGGCAACGGCGCCAAAAACTTGATCAGTGTGAAATCACTCACGTTACGCAAGCGCATGTATCGTTCAAGTAGTATAAAATATATCGATCCCATGAGGACTTATTATTTTATGCTATTAATTTATTGAAGTTAAATTTCCACAAGTATCTAAAAATTGATTGTTGTTTGGATGGTGATTTTATCTAAAAACTAGTAAATAAAATGATGCAAAAGTAAATTCTAAAAAGTAATCAATATTATGAAACTATCTAGGGTTATGAATCCTTCCAATATTCCACTAAAGATGAAGTGATTATCTTATGCTTGTGTAATATGTCAGTTTATTAACTTGGAACATGAAGATATACAAAAGTCTCTTCCGATGGTCAGATGCAAACCTCCAAAGTAACCCAATTAACTATATTTCTATGTTAACTAAGAAACTCTGAATTCATTAAGGTCAAGTTCCAATTATGGCCGCCCACGCCCGACATGTATATTACTATCATGGAAGGAAATCTCTAAGGTGAGATCGTGAGCTATTGAGTCTAAGGCTGAAACCTAAAATCCCTTTTCCAAGTTCATTTTAAGTTTACCACATCAATATTATTGGAGACCAATCAACAAGAAGCATTAAAATTAAGACTCAATAAATAAACCAACACATCACACAAGACACAAAATAATCAACTTATAAAACAAATGATATTGGAATTCATCACAATCATAGATAATGTATTTAGTTACAACACATACCTAGGATTACTAAAGACATAAATAAACAAAACATCATAAAATAAGTTGAAATCTAAAAAGTTAAAATAAATAATAAAATAAAATGCTGAGGTTAGGGGATCCACTTTTAATTTTTTAAATCTAGAAATCTCTCTTATTATAATATATAAATTTGCATGAATTACCAACTAACCATATAGGCGGTATCCAATTAAGTCAAAATTTAATTGAGTCCAACCGACCATGTAGGCGGTATCCAATTAAGTCAGGGTTAAGAATAATTTAATTAAGTCCAACCGACCATAAATGCGGTATCCAATTAAGTCAGGTTTTAAATATTTATATATTATAAAATAAGGGAGATTAATCTAAATTATCATAATAAAAGTTTCACCTTTCACCCCAGCAGAAAGAAGTTACCTACTCATGTTTTAAGTAAAACAAACAAAGTTTTATTACTAAAATAAAAAGAAAATACAAGAAAACTTAAATAAACATACAACATATTCTTTTCTTAGTATTCTAGAGAAATTCCCAAGAAGAAAGTATGAATTTTCCTTCTGATTTGGGCTTCTATTTATAGGCTCCAAAAACGGTGCGCGTCGCAACGTAAAACACATGCGTGTCACGACGCGCACTACAGTGGTGTCGACAGGTTAATTTTTGTGTCGGCGTCGCGACGCGTAAAGTTGTCTATGTCGCGACGCGGGCTACAGTGGATGACGCGTGTCGGCAGGAAGCTTCGATGCATAATTACTTATGCGTCGCGACACACATAGTCCTCTACGCCGCGACGCGCCTTGTAAAATTCTAATTTTGCCCTTTTGATCCAAATTTCATTGTTTTAGCTCTGATTTGATTCCAGTGAGTCCCGATATTTTATTTATCTATAAAATAAATATAAACACATCAAAATATTCATAAAACTCGAGAAAATATATAAAATATTAAGTAAAATGGGCGGTAAATATTGATATATTTTTCGCTCATCATGATGGCAGCGGGTAGGGTTTGGTGCTGGTTTGTCATTACCAAATCTGCACCCGCATATGTAAATAAATTACCAAACCCGAACCATACCCGCTGCGGGGTTTAGTTTTCATTACCAAACCCGCACCCGCATACAAAAATAAATTGCCAAACCCGCACTGGTACTCAGTAGATTTTTACGGGTTTTTAAAATATTGAATTCATTTATGCTCTTAATAATATAATTTTTTAATTAAATATTGATATTTTTCATAACATATAAAAAAAAATGTATTTGACATCTCACAAATTAGGACACATAAATAAAAGTTTAAAATATTTATAACATAATGTCAACTTCATATCATCACAATTATTGAACCATGACCAAAGGTAATTCAAAAATACTAAGAGAGAGCAATTCAAAAATTGTAAGTTAGTGAGTCTTTTTATATGAGTGTTTTTTTTTGGCCCTAAAGATATAAAATAAAAAAATTGAGCTTGCGGATAGCGGATACCCGCAGTGGGTATCCACTGGTTTTGCTTAATTACCAAACCTGCTTAAGTATTTACAAAATCCTACCTATTGTGGGTAAGTTTCTGTGGGTTTGTGGGTGAAATTCCCATCCCTAGTGGTGTTGCGTCCAGTGGCTCGGGTTGTTGATTATTCATGACGAGTTGTGGGTCTTGGTTTGATAGTTTATATTTTCTCAACTATTGGAGAGTCATTTCGAATTCATATTTGAGAGGGAGAAGATCGTAACTTCGACTTATTCTCATATAAATTTTTAACTACCTGAGTAAATGCAAAAGAAAAGTAGAAAAAACTTAGTCAAGTAAAATATTTTGTCCTAATATCAATAATGAAATTAAAATAAGTCTCTGACAACGACGCCAAAATTTGATAGCGATTTTGTATAGCACGTAAGCGTACATATTACACAAATAGTACAGTAATATCGATCTTACAGAGACTTACTATTAATCCTATTAAATACTAAAATTAGATTTAATTTTGATTAAACTAAGCAACTGGTTTTTAGATTTGAGATCAAATTAATTAAGTATATTTAAAAACTAAATTTAAACTTTAAAAAAAAAATTATGTGAGAAAAAATTTAGAGTTGTAACTTCATCAAACACGTTAAAAAATATGCATTTTTCCTTCAATTGAGTGGTTGCCATCGACTACTGACCTAAAGATGAAGTTATTTATAAACCTCTTCCGATGGTCGAGTAGAAACACCCAACTTGGTTTAATTACCTATATTTCTATAATAATTAATTTAAGCTAAACTCATTATGATCAAATTCTAATTATGGCTACGCATACTTTACATGAATATTCTAATCCTGCATGGAAATTGATTTTATGAATACGATCATGTGTTATCAATTCCCAATGTTAAACAAAAATTCCATTTTCCAAGTTTGTTAGGGTTCACTACAACTATCTTATTGTTGGCCAAACAATAAAATGTATTAAGAAAAGAGAATGATAAATAATCCACAATAATACTCAAAAGAAATTAAAGAAGAATTAAAATTACTTAGGTCTTTATAGGTTATTACAACCCTAAATCAATGAATTTAGTTACACATCATATTGAATAATATCATATAGTTCATTGATACAAGGTAAGAACTCATAAAAATTACCGAAAAGATTAAAGGAAAAGAAAACCTCGTTGTGAAAATCTCTACTATCGTCCGTTCTGAATTGAGTCTGGTATTCTCACCTTATTCTGAGTGTTTTTCCTTACTTTTTTCTCTCCAAAGTCCTATCCCCTAGGTTATGGCATGTCTTATTCTTTTATAGGTGTTGCTAGGAATTCTCGTTCTTAAAATTGAGAAGTTCTCTCTTTATCAAAATACAGGCTTGTGGTGTGCCATAAAATGAAGGAATGTTGCGCCACAAACTTTGTTTGAGCTATTGTCTAGAATTCATCATAGGGTATGACGTGCCAAAAATTTATCAATGTCGTG